>WURS02394598.1:0-17159 GCA_011762765.2 Rhinocypha anisoptera
TGTTTTTTCCCCGAAGTATATTTTTTTCTCTCTCTCTCTCGCGAGAGTGCACGACAAGAGTGCACTCGAAAAAGGAGTGAAATGCTTATGAAGGTAGGAAAGTAGCTTTGTCAGAGGGAAATTGAGATCTCGAGGGATGATCGCTTTTGTGAGGAGACACGTAATAAGAAGACTCCTAGGCGAAGACCCCACCTCCACTTGTCTCTCTCTCCTCAATTTGGAATTTGCATCAGCTCTCCAACTTCCATCGCTTGGCTCCTCAAGTACATAGTCTCGTTCTTGTCCATCTCAAGTCTTAACCCCGTTACCGTTATGCTGGATGAAGAAATCCTTTAAATTACCGCGAGGTCGAATCAAAAAGTGTCGCTGAGGCTAAGGTTCTGCAATCAAAACAATGATCATTGTTATTGATAATCACGTTCTCTTCATGGGTGTCAACATTCATGAAACATTTGGGCCTTACTCGTAGTGGAATTTAGAATTTTTTAATTGCCAATTTCTTTCATACAAAGGTCGATAAATTGACCGTAACCGTATTCAGATTTCTAAATGATATAGAAATTTCAACATAACTTGGTGGAATACCTACACTTTTAAGGAGAGGGATTTTTGTTGTACGTAATGATATATTAATTTTCTCCCATTGCTTTTATTCGATGTCTCGCGAAGGAAAACTTGATTGGGGAATTCGATCTATACGAAAAATTGATTGTATTTGATCATCTCAAACAAAATCTTGCATAAAATATTCTAACCACCGACTACTCTGGACTTTAATTGCTGTTTAAAAGGGTCGACTGATCTCGGAAGTGTTTCCATCACAGTACAGCGTGAAAGGAGAAAGGGGGATGATTCGTGAATATTTGAAACTTGTCAAAACGTATAATGATGCCAGAGACCAGGCAATGTTTTGAGGGTCCATAAATTCGTGATGTTGTGTGTAATGTCGAATTGAAAGAATACTCTATTACTCATAATATATTCTATTGCGATCATCATTCAGTGATCACAAACTATCTACAAATAAATTATTCCGTTGAAATATTTTTATTCCTGAGGAGTTTTTGACGAATTTTAAGTGGGAAAATATGAAGCCGGAAATGAAAATGAATTCTCAATAATTAGATCCACTTAGTGAATATGCCGAGAGTATCTGAAATCCATCTCGGGGGAAAAGTGATTTGCCCATTTAAAAAAATGCGTAAAATCTATCTGGTCCTCGATAAGATCCAATGAAAGGAAGCATGCCGTCACATAATAACTTGGCACCATGGGATAGTAGTACCAGTTTAGTCGAAGTCAGAAGTCGAAATCAGATTCGCTGGTAAAACAAAGAACGCGATTTTACTGGCAGCACCTATTAGAGTCCTGCGATACATTCGACACTGCGATACTGCGACAGTTGCACAGTACTGACTAATCAGAGGTTGCATGCAAGACAAACTATTGGGTTTCTTTTCAGGGACATTGTGGGAAAAAAAGAAAACAAATAGCGAGAATACGTAATATAGTTACTATTTAATTTAAATAACTTAATGAAATTTAATAGTATACGAAACAAAGTCGTGGATTTACAATATTTATATGGACACATATAAAGAATGCAAATGCACAGATGCAAATAAATATGTCTATATCACCGTTTTGAAACGTCACTTTATTTGCAGCTTGATTCCCGCCCACGCCTGGGCCGCATGCGCCTTAGAGGAATTTGTTGTGGTGTGATTTAGAACGGGAGGTAGCCCTAAACCGTTTTAAACCTAAATGTTCAACTCCTGAGTAGTACCTGTGTGTTGTCCGACTGTTTTTTCTGTGAAACGGTCAATTTATCGTGTAAATCGTGCCCTCTGGGAGGGCAATTAAAATGAGACGCAAGATTTAATTGTGTTCATTTGTACATGCGCCCGGGGCAGCTGAACGGAAGCTGCCACGTTTGGAGCACTTGATTCTTCCTAATTAAAATTCGGTACTCCGGAGAACGAAAAAAGTGGCACAAGCTGCGTGATTTATTGCACGGAACCAAGAGACATCACTTTTTTCAGTTGATGAATTTCGTTCTTCTACTTTTCCTCGAGAAAAATGTTATGGACACGTCATGTACCTGAATTTGCAATGGAGGGAACAGTCGAAAATGTAATTTTATAAATTCTGACCCTTTACCCTTAGAGCGGAGTTTTCCAAGCTGATTTAGGTTAAGGTATCACGAGAACGATGCAACGACTTCCCTAGGGCGATAAAAGGTCGCTCGCCCCCTGAGGTACCAACCATTCTACTAAGTTAGATGAGGTGCAAGAGAACAAAAATTTCTTTAAAATGTTGTTTTATGTAAAATTTTAATTATCATGGTTGGAAAGTTAAAATGTATCTGGAAAATTACCACATTTATATTTAGCAGACATAATATCTAGATTTATTGTTTGTTTATCAGCGGAGAATATCGAGAGCCGTTCTTATTTGCTCTATTTGAAATATTTGAGTAAAACGTACGACAATTTATTCTGGTATAGATAGGGTTTTTAAAGAAAACAGGGAGGAAACTCGGAATATGTCTAGATTATAGCGAAATTTCATAAAGGTCCCACGATTCTTTTTCTGGTGTCGAACTGCAGTATACCTAAGTACTGCACTTCAGTTACTGTTCACACGTCACCCGAACGGGAATCGGGTTTCTGTTGGAAAGCCCGCCATTTCCAATAAACGAATTCAGACCTTCCTTATGGAACTCTGATATCTTAGTTCTCACTAGAAATATGAATTTCCCTGATGGGTAATATTGAGGTCCTTTTAGTTCACAATATTTTTTATGCCCTTTTGGTTCACATAAAAAGCGCTACAAGTTCACGATACATAGGAATTTGTACGTAGATTCCTCGAACGTATGGTCCATTTCCATGTTGAGAATTGTGCATCATTAATTTCATTTCTATCTCGCACGTAAACTCTAAATTTAATAATTATCGCTCTTTGATATTGCCTCTAAATTCTTCATTGCTTCATAAATTATTGTTCACATATCTTTTGTCTCCTCATCTTTGGTGCATGGACTGAATATGAAAATCCTCTAGACAATATTCAGTCTTCTTGTGCTTTAGCTTTCAATTGACTTTCAAATTAGAACACAGGGACAAAGGTTGTAATTTTATTATTGGAGCCTAATGGGAAATTAGGTTATGACGGAAGAACATTAGGCCTCATTTGACTAGGTTTGTAGCTGCTCAAGGTTTTGATGTTGGACTTCAGGCTAAGTAACGGGATAGTCTCACCCAATTACAAATTCCTATTGCATGACAATTTCTCAAGACGGATCATTATGGCAGGAGAGATGTACATATCAATTGTATTTAGCATGGCTATTTCATGTTTCATATGAAGTGACCCCTGGATTGAGAACCTATTTAGCAATTAACCTTCATTATAGTCCTTAAGAATAGAAAAGTTTAAAGGAACCCTTGTCAAATAAAAATTTCTTATCCCGGTGCGCCTAAATAAAAGGAGGGGAATTTTTAGTGGATTATTAATCTTGTGTTGTCATTTTAATAGTTTAACACATTTTTAGGATATGGAATCTGTGGTAGGCTATCGTATCACCTTAGCATACGACCAATGCACGTAGTATTTGAAATAAATTGCTTTTATATATAATTGTGCTTTAATTTAGAAAACTTTTTTATATTACATAAATTATTGTTCTATATAAACATTATTAAATGCATATTTTTGTAAAAATTATTTCACCTACTTCAAAACTGAACTACTTTACATTGTTAGTTTGCCTCAATTGCTCCTTCTTTAGGTACTCTTAGTTATAATAGTCCTAACTCTCTATTCTTTGGAAGTACAAGCAACTTCAAATAGGACAATGGAACAGAAATTTCTTGAGAAATCTCTACTACTATCTGGTAGAAGGGTTTGAACCTCTCAAAACATCCGTTTTATATGTGCACCCTTCTCCTTCTTCTCCATTGTTCAATCCTCTTCCTTTATTTTGTCGGTGAGATGAAATCTCTCCGTACAGATGGAGTTAGAATTGCGTTAGAGTTGGTTCCAGGAAAGGTTCCTTCTCTAAGGAAAGGTTAGAACTGCTTTACCTCTTGCAACCAAGTCAATGCAGCCTAAGATGGACTGCGATAGATCGTATCGAGATGATGTCGCTGTGTTGTCGTGAAGAAGTCCGTCACTCTAGACCAGATGGAATAATGAATAACGTTTATGCTAGGAATGGGGAGAAAGTTTACTCTGGTTCACGGACAAAGGGTTAATAAAAATGAATAGTCAAGGGAAATTCTAATACAAGCCGCTGTGGGGAAGATTCGATTTTGAGGCCAATCTCTCCCATCGTTTCATCTTTTTGCTTCGTTAGCATTCGCCTCCGAGCAATTCCGTCTGCACTATCTAAATGCGTGCATTTATGGGAGAATCCGGCGTGACCCAGTAACCTTGCCCATGGAGGGAAAGGGAGTGTGCGAAACAACCATGGAAACCTAACATAGTTAACAGAGTCTTCGAATACAATTGAATTGGATGAGAATATAATGACATAAGTTCACAATATCATTTGGGTGAGTGTTAGGTTAGCGTGGCTTGTTAATCAAGATATAAGATTCTTAATTAAATAATTACCGACTTCAGGAGCCCCGAGATGTGCCAGACACGCGTGCGTAACGCTGCAGTTCTTAATTTTTTTTGGTCATGCAATTCCGATAGTTACTTTTTTCTTCTCCTGACCCGCTTCCCCCTTTTACAAATTTGCGATAGAATCGTGGTGACATCCTTCTTTGTTTTGTCTATGAGCTCGCCGAAATTTCAGCAGTCAAAGCTCCATAGCTAGCCATCTTCTGGAGATGAAATTTCCATATTCGAAATTCGTACCTTAACCTAATAAAATCGTTAGCCGTCTCAGATAAAATCTGAAAAAGTCGTGGTCCCCTATCTGGTATGAAAAACGTATCTACATACCCTTATTCAGCGGATAGGAATTGATTGGTCTTGGATGAACCGTAAGAACGCCAGCAGCTAGGAATTTTGTTCCCATTTCCACTGGTCGTGTAATGATACAGCTGTTTAGGAGGAAATTGGTCTTCTATCGCATAATGTAGAGAGACCTGATTACTCCAACCCTTCATACCTCCAACCCAGTAGGTCGGTTGGCTGTCATTAGTTGTTTATTTTAATTATTAGTGTTAGCTATTCACCACGGCCATCGACCCATAGAAGAGTGAGGCACATTTATCAGCCTTATATATATCTTCATCTTGGTGTGTGTAAAATTCGTCAAATACGGGAGGTGATCATCAATCAAGGATTTGATTGTTCGTGTGCTTAATTTTACCGCTACTTTTACCGGCAAGAATTTTTTTCAAGGGCATCCCCTTTGTTGTGTCGTCATGAAGTCGAAAGACTTGACGTATCCCCATTGGTTTTCGTATGTCGTTCCCTGGAGTACAATCGATGGTGTTTTCCCTCACCCTCGTATACCTTATTTCTTTTGCTCTCTTCACATTCCTGGCCACAATGTCACCTCGAGTTTACTTTGTCCAAGGGGTAACCTTCGCCAGCGCGCTACTCGATGACATCATCAGTACTAAAGGCCAACTGTATTCCACACTTTTGAAGCAAGAGAGGTGATAAAACGTTGTGTACACATGGACAGGTGGATCATTTAAAAAAAGTAAGGGCAATGGAAAGGAATATTTATATATATATATATATATTTTTTTTTTATCTTCAAAATAGGGACGTATGGAATGCAACCGGTATAGCGATATTCTTGACTGTTAGTTTCCTTTCATTGCATGTAAAATATTTGTACGGATCATGCCGCCTGTATGACGACTCTAGCGACGGAAATTCTTCCTCGAATGAGTATTCGTCATGAATATAACATATGTCTGGACGTCAATTACGGAACTTTTCGATCGATAGATATCGAGCGAAATCCATTGTTATCACGAACGTGGAAACCTCCCTCTAACCACGGGGTTACGGAGTTTGACAGCTGTAGACGCCTTTTCTCCCGATACCAATGGATTATAATGTCTCAAAATAGAAGCCTAGGACTAGGTTAATTGTTTCTTAGCCCCAATAATAATAAATATATCTTAGCTCCTAGCTTAAATAAAAGGTTAATTGCTCTTATTAATTTCAATTCAGTCGAGTTGAGAATCGGTACGCCGAAAATATTTACGTGGGTCGTCAGTACAGTGCATAAACACTGATGGTTTGTTGTGAATTCTGCTTCCTCCATTGGAGTTCCTTGCATTCTAAAAATATTATTGTTGAATTTTTCATTAGAGGAGCCATGAACTGGGAGAAAAGGTCTATTGCGTTTATGTATGATCGGATACACCAGTACTTGTTATTCTAGTGAATTCTTAGAATACACACAAGGAGTTGGTATTAGATGTTGTTAATACTT
The DNA here is from genome assembly GCA_011762765.2 of Rhinocypha anisoptera. Classification (NCBI taxonomy): domain Eukaryota; kingdom Metazoa; phylum Arthropoda; class Insecta; order Odonata; family Chlorocyphidae; genus Rhinocypha; species Rhinocypha anisoptera. The sequence goes on from WURS02394598.1 coordinate 6,416, forward strand.
TTATTTTCGTTTTATAAACATATTGAAATCCTTAATATGTTATTTGGGATAATTAAAGGTGATTTCACCTAAACGAAGGCTTGTTCTAAAAGGAAATAACTAATTTTTCTGATGGGCTTCATTATCTTGTAACTTGAATTTCAGATTAGAAATGGGGATTAATCGGAAAATCATAATTCTGAACAGCAATTTTGCTTCCTTGTATCCAAAAAATTCTCCATTTTCCAAATTGCACATTATGTTATATCATTACTTTGTAAAGGGAAAATAAATCCCAAAGGAATTATGCTACATTGAATAATAATTCTAATTAATAAAAATTACCCAAGCTGGGGATTCTTCCTCCTTTATAATAATAAATAATATAATAATAAGAATAATATCTAATTTCATCACCTCTGATTTTGTTAATGTTGCTACATGAAATAACGTGTAAATTTGTTTCCACTCCAAAAAACATGCATTTACAAAGTTATACTTCGTTTTAACTTTTGAATCTAGAATTGTAATAGCATCATTAAGCAGAATAAAATTAGAATAACAATGGCGAAAAGGTAGAGATTAGATAGTATATCATGAAATTCAATTAAATATATATTTGTCACAAATCAAGTTTTTCCTAAATACATTCAAAATTAATTGTCCAATATTGATCGAAAAATAAGTTATTATGATTAGCCTGAATTACATAATTAAATTAGTAAATTCACCTAATAGATGTAGTGATTCCTCAAATGAAGTTTTTAAAATTCTAGACAACCTTTTGGTGTTAGTTATAAATCTTGGAATCAAAAAAGTCAACGCTTACTAGTGAAAAAATATTAATTTGGACTTTTGTGATTAGTTAAATGTAATTAGTAAAACCATCCTATTGAAGTTGTTTTGAAAATATTTATTGTGATAACATAGATGTCTACCGCCTTGGAATTGTGATATTTATTATTCTTTATGATTATTTTTATAATAATAGCTCAACCACATTCGATATTATTACAGCTACCTAGTTTGTAAAATAATAAGGTTGTAATTCAATGATATAGCATTCACATGTGGCGCGTTACACTATTATTGCCTTTATATATATTATATATAGGTATTGCTTTTGTATACGTACTTATATTGTAACTCATATATGTTAAGTTTGTAAATGGTTATTGATAAGATTTAATCACGTTAATTTGGTAAATTGGTTTTAATAATTCTGCAGTAAATGACCATTAATTGAATTTATTTTACAGATGACGAAGAGTCGATAGTAGTTGCGGAATCCGCGTGTTTCACGGAACCGCTGCTAGAGAGCGCAAGCAGTCACGATGTTACAAACCTTGGCAGCGCAGTTGGTGGCGGGAGTGGGAACTTCTTGTTCGTCCTGGAGACGATTGTGGAGGAGACGAGCGACCAACTGAATGGGGATGCATCACCCCGGAGGCCAGCTTCTGCGGCGTCATCTGGCGAGCATGGAAAAAAGGATGTACCTTCCCTTTGCCTCTTCGATGACGACATCAGTGAGTTGGAAATGATCATCGGGCGGGAAAGTTATCAACCTTATAAAGCATTTTCCATTATATAATTATCTCCTGCACCATTAAACTACTCGGTGGAACATATTGTGTCACGAGCTGTCAAGATCTATGAGATTCTTTATATCGCTCAGTGGGTAAAGGGCAATAGAATGAAATTTATTAAAATACACAAAAAAAAACAATATAATTGGAATCAATTGAATTCCTAAACAATTTGTTATCCATTTTAGATTTCAATTGTTAAAGCATTTGGGCGGGAGGAGGTTTAGTATTTTCGAAATCGCTTATTCTTTGGAGCACATTTTTATCATTCGGTATTCGGTGTTCCATTTCGTGTTAATGATTAAAAGTTCTTTAATCGCTCCAGGTTCTCCATCGTCTCACAAGTTGATGCAACACATTAGAAAAGTTTCAATAAATTATGGGCATTATAAATTTTTATTTTTTCATGTCGCATTCCTTCAGACGGGTTTTACGCTCAAATACATTGTATGCACCTCTTCACAAGCTTTTTTGCACAAATCACTTTCGGGTTTTCTTTAATGTCATATCTTTTGTCAATTAAATTTTTTAACTGCTGGATTAAAGGAACCTTGGTCGTGGAGTTTAAGTCAGAGAGACAAAATAAAATAAACAGTCATAAAATCAGAAGTGAAATTTTAGTAATATTTTGGATTCATCATACGAATGCCCTACTTCTTCGAGCTTACGAATGCTTAAGTACGTGTAGAACCGACGTCACTTACTCGTTAGTTGGTTATCCGCGATTTATAAGTACGGTATTTGACTGGGAATGCTATCAACATTTGTGGGAAAGCCTGGAACCCTTCACTTCTGTGATCCCAGTGATCGGCGAGCTATGGCGTTTAGTGATAAGGTTCTCAAATATCTTACTTTAAATGAAAATCTGCCGCTGGTAACCTTTTCTGTGTCCCCTCTTTCTAATCCAACCCTAATACTTAATCATTACTACTTTTTAACTGACAGTTACAATTTAATTTATTTTAAAAATCTTTCACCATTCCCGTCTGATATGAAAATAAATGCATGTCCACGTAGACACGTGATCCACGCTACCGGACTTTTTTTATTCTCTATTTTGGACGGAAGGGGAAATATAACCGCGTGACTCCTCCCGAACTTCATTTTCACAACCCATCATTATTTCGCCATGCTATTTCACCCTCAGGACCAGGAATTAAATGAAATTTGTAAACCTCGTTCATGAAAATGAAATATACCGGCAGATTGAACATTTATTTTTCTCTCGGAAAATAATGTGTCAATTTTACTTCTTTCCAATTTGGGTAAATTCTCTAGGAAATTGTATTGCCTAATATGTTGTCCGTCTAGCAGTCTCGGTTCGGTGGATTGGCAGGAGTACAGTTGCTTGTTACCTCTTTTGAGTACTGCGGTTCCCATTGCTGCAAGAGCCTGATTTTAATTCGTCTCACGGTCCCTGCCACCCACGTTTATAGAATTTCAAACGGCTTGGGCCTTTCGTAAGGTGGAATGTTTTGTGTACTGTGGAACTCTTGATGCCTTCCGTTAACTGCGAGTTAATGCCGAGGATCAGGTTCTCTTCACCCTTGTTCCCCTTCCTAAAAATGCTCCACTGTTCCCGAATTACTCGCGTATCCCAAACTCCGCAAATGGCCTCAGCTGTCGATCGCATCCCGTAATAACCGCGGCAACTATTTTCTCCACTTGGCATAAATCGATGCTGCTTGACTCTCGAGACTCGAGCTCACGCATCCCCGACGGATCTCTCTCTCTCTTTCCTTGGGAGAGTGCAGCGGTGGGGATTGACGAGGGGGTGGCATGATGCGTTGAGTCCAAGGTCCATCGTGATGGCTCCGGGTCCGTATCAGGCTGATTAGTCCGCGATATCCTCTTGTATTCGTAGTAACTACAACGCTGCTTTATCAAAAGGAAGTGTTGGGAGATCATGCCGTTACGTAAGCAGTTGGGACCAACTAGGGCAAATAAAAGAGATATATACTCCAAATCATTGAGATTCAGTCAATAGTTCTTCTCGAGCGCGATTCGCAATCACGACAAGGCTAAAAATAACCCCTTATGTTTGTAATTCGAAATGTTGGACGATTTCGACAAACGGCTCATCAGAGTAGACGGTGTGATTTGTCGGTTTTGCAGCAGTCAGACATTCCTCAGTAAAATTTTACTCATTTCCCCCAATTGAGTGGAAATGTGTCAAGAAATGGAATCAGTTTCATTTAAAGTTGTTTGATAGCTAAGCTAAAGTGTGCCTCTTCGTTACTAACTGAAAGGTTCCGGTGCCCGACTTAAGATTTCTGGGTTTAACTTTGGGGGGATTCGTCCTGTGCGAGTGATATTTTGTTTGGAATTTTGAATCCGCATGACCTACTAGTAATTTGAGGTCCCTTTTACTTCAATGGATTAAGACCTTAGTAACTACCACTATTCACCTAGCATTGTGGATAGCACATTGTGCGTGGAATGTTTAGCACTCAATTCCTGGAGAATTAGCGTCGGCTTTTATGGTACCAGTGTGAGTAATAAGACTTGCAACCGCGGAAAGCTAAAAATTTGTGCGTTTGGGTCACCAGATCTTATGGTTCTCTAATCCGTAGTGGCCCAGAAAGAGTCGTGGTGTCGCAGTGAGGCGATGGCAAGACGATGATAATTTTTTGAGGGAATACCGCCGCTCGAGTCTTTCTTTCCTTGGGTGAAAGTTCATTACGGAAAGACAGAAATGAGGAGCAGAGGGGAGAAATGGTTAGTCCTCGTCAGTATGCTCTAACCTTGCCTATAGCAATGTAGAGGTCAACATGTCCAATTATCTGACGGACGGCATACTGCACCCCCAATACGTACCACAAGACTGCCGTCAGAAGTAAAGTTGACACACATTTGGCGGGCGAACGTTTTGGAATCATGACATCGAATATTAAGATACCTGCGACTTTATGATATCCCATACTGGGATTTTGAAACTAACAGCCCACTATTTCCCAGCCTCGACCGGTTACGATGCGTCATACATCATTCTCAAGAGGTCTACCGATATTTCCTGGCCTATGTCTTTCATATTAGTGGTAATATTTTTGTTTGCAGGGCGCATCGGCGGATATGGTCATTTTGTGCCTCTATATATCATAGAAAAACCCATATGGACAAACACAATACCCATGCCATGAAAGGAAATGGAACCCGCGACCACGAACCGACGAGGACGCCACCCCCAGGCTAACCCGGCCGGCAAATGTCTTTCATACATACGTAGTTTTGAGGTGTGGGAAGGGTAAGAGTAGAGGGGTAGAATGGGAGGTAAGGTAGGAAATTGGGGATGCAGAATCACCTGGGATGCAAGAGGAAAACAGAGAAAAACTAGGTCATTGTCATGGGCGGAGAACGGAAGAGGGAGGAGGAGGATGAACGGGACTCTTACGAGAGGCGAAGAAGGATTTAAAGTGATGAGGTCATTCAGTCGATTCCGCCCATGTAAGTTAGAATAATTTAAACTTAGAGAACTTTCCCTCGAGTCCCAGCTACTTCCTTTGACTCTAACTTGTACTTTTTTCAGATTTACAATACAGCTGTGTGTGTGATTTCATTCATTTGGTTGCCAAATTAGGTCGTATTATCATGAATGCAAAGTGAGAAACACCACAAATTATCATCATTGGAGTACAGCCCTCCCGTAGACCTAAGCGCCACCAGAAATTCATTCATTGCGGGAATCGAAACCCATACCTCTTTAGTAGAAGCCACATCGCCGGACGACAAAGCACTAGTATTTGCGTTATTTTGCTCATCTGAGAGTAGTTTATGGTGACTCTAGGAAAACTTTTTTTTAATTCCAAGTGGAATGGTCTGACTTAGAGGAGAGAAAACATGTTCGGGAAATTTGTGGAATAGCATATAAAAAGTTAGGATTCATAATAAGGGTAGTAAGGGAATGTAATGAGACGATAAAATAGTGCTATTACTTTTCATTAGTTAGGCTTCGTCTAGAGTATGCCTCGTGTGTATGGGACCCTCATGAGGCAGGATTAGTTTTGGAATTAGATCGGGTGCGACGCAGAGCAGCTAGATTTGTGAAAGGTTATTACGACCAACGTAGCAGTGTAACGAGTTTATTGGATAAATTAGGTTGGCAGCCACTCGTCGGACGTGGGCTGAAATACAGGTTAAATATATTTAGCAGATTTCAGGAAGACCGCTTCAGCGAGGAAGTTAATAATATATTACAAATACAAATCATGTCCTACTGTGGTAGATCAGATCACCTACATAAAATCAGAGAGATAGGCGGTCGAACGGATAGATATAAAATGTCATTTTTTCCTCGTACAATATTTCATATTTACCTTGCATCTTTTTCTTTAAATTAAATGGTAATTGACATTATAGTTAAAATGATTTTGTCACGGAAATGTTTGCATGTAATTAATTTCTTTCAATGTGAGTGATGTACAACATATTCATGCCCGGTGATGGCTCACCTCCTGCCTCATGCCCTTGCAGCGGCTTGCAGGGTACTACGTAAACGCAGGACTTCTTAACTATTCTAAGTCTGTGTAATGCCCTGGAAGCCGCTTCAGTGACGTAGAAAAGGGGGTGGTCCATTACCAGGTAAGCATTTCCTCATGCAAATATTGAAAATTACTCTCAAAGAAAGAAACCATTTACATTCAGTTCGATGACAAAACAATATTCATATCATGCTGGAATAATGTTACAGGATAGATATATTTAAGATCCATGCAGGATAGCTTTTAGATATGTACAGTACCTAACCTAATTATCCTCTTCACGCCTGCGATCGCATCTCTTTTTATCTCTTATTGAACGAGGAAAAATGACATTTTAAATCTATCCGATCTAGTCTACCCCAGTAAGACAGAGTAATGTTTAACATCCTCGGAAAAGTAAACTGCCCCAAATCTAAACAGTAAATTCAGACTGTACTTCAACTTACAGTCAACTAGTGGCCCCTCTTATAATTTTTCCAATAACGTCGTGTCTCTCCTAGGTTGATTATGACAACTTTTCACCAACCCAGCTGCCATATGTTCCACTCGATTTAATTAATTCATTCATTTGTTTAGATACTAGCACCACATACAATAGCAGAGTTGCCAATTTTCAGTGGAACATTTTACAAAAGTCATCCAAAAGGACTACCTCGTGAGGGTTCCATACTCTCGCGGTATACTCAAGGTGCGGTGTAACTAGGGTAAAATAACAACGCTCTTTTACTCTCTCATTAAATTTCCCAAGTATCCTTTATGAAACCTAACTTTTTTATTTGCCCCCCCCCTCAAATTTCCCAAATGTGTTTTCCCCAGAACAGGTTTTAAGCGGGGAATTCCTCCCTGGGGGAATTTTAATAGTTTTTTTTGCGGGAAGATTGAGACCGCTATTCCATTATTTCTTTTTTCAAAAGTGTATCACATTTCCATTGCCATTAAATTTATAATACCCTGCTATAAAAATATCCCAAATAAAAGTATGGAGACATTCTAATGCAGACAAAATAAAAAATATTCAATGTTACATACATATTATAGTTGAAATGCATCTTTTGTTAGTCGGGCTGTCTTGGAAAGAGGGGAGTGGTGCATATTCTAAACTGTTGTGAAAGGGGATAATTGAGCAAACATGTTGAGAGAACCGCCGACTCTGCGGAAACCAGGGCGATCTTCGTATCCATCATCTTTTTGTGCTACGAGCGGGATCATATGGAACTTGAGGATATTCTGGACCGTTAATCTCGGTGAAAGTTAGGGACCTCCGTCTCTCTTATGATTTTAAGCACTGTCAGTTCGTCTTATGGCTAATCAAACTCTTTTTACTCTCTCCTTACGCCCACCGTTCCTTCCTGGCGTTTCCCGTATAGTCCACGATAAGTTCAGTGATGATCATGTCGGCTTCATTGCTGGGTTCCCAAAATGAGGTCTCCGGTTTGATGATCCAATAATTTTTGGGATTTTTCGTTCGTTCAGTTCGAGCAAGAAAGAGTTCGAGCCCTTCCAGTTTCATGTTCGATGCCTCCATTACTTCTTCTTCACTCCACTTCACTCAGTTTTCCACTTGTAAATCAACGAAAATTCAAAGCTACGGGAGCAACTTGTGAAACGGAATTTTGCGACTTGGCTGAAATGTCATCTCTTCGGTAGAACTGCATCCTCAGCTCTGCTCTTCCCAATATAGCCTCTTTTTGTTTGAAGCGTTTCCAAGTTTTACGGAATTGTTTCGTCGGTCGCTTCCGGTTTGTTAGTAGGCGAATTTTAGACTCAATAAAAAGAGGCCAGATGCGGCAAGTGAAGCACCTATGCCATACGGTTGATTTACTCTCGTGAGAAATTACTCCCTAAAACGTACTCGTTATTCAGGAGAAAATATAATATTCAAACGATTGAATGCGCATTTAAATTCTTTAGAAATTAACCACAGTAGGAGGTTTGAGTAGAAAATTGAAGTATTTAGAAATTCAGAACACTGTACCACCACCCATGTAGTCTTCCACCCGTGCGTAAAAGGGTCGGATAAGTACAATAACCTAAAATATTCTACAGTCGGACTTCGGAGTGAAACAAGTGGCTTCCGATAACAATTTGCCTCTCGTGGAAACTCTTTCTTGAGCTGTGAGCTGATGGAAATTTCGTCAGAGTTCCTCAAACGTTACAGTTGCTCCCCTTTTAGAATCGACTAAAATTTTAAATAAAGCTGCTATCCTTGACTTTTCTATAGTTATCGCGTATTTCTCTTTCCGAATACGATACTCCCCAGCTTATACTGCGTTTTACACCCAAATTAAAGGGAACATACATGTTGTTTTATTACTATAGGTATATAGTCACAATATACTTCCAATATTTCAAGGTAAATATGACAATGCAGTAATTACTACAGCATGAATTGTATTTTACTAGAACTTTAATTGGATTGAAATAAAATTACAATTTTTGCGAATAAACGGTATATGCCGTCGGGTAATTTATGATTTGCGTTCCATCTTTCCTTTAATATAAACTATAATATATCAGATTATGAAATCGGTTTTCCATATTACATCTTAGTCGTTTTATCTTCTCTTTATCGAACTTGAAAGATTCCTTGTCTTACTACTGTGAAGTACTATCATTTCCTTGTAGCTAATTTTTCACTGTAGGTAAAGGAAAGCCAACCTAATCAGCATAGAGTGAATACTATAGACATGCTACTAACTACTGCTCACGCTCCCAAGGAAATATAAGTTCAGATCATACTGTGAATTTTTAATATTAATGCTTTTATAATTAAATTAATTTATGCATACATAAATTTCAAATATTTATTCTTTACCTCCCTCAACTTCGCATTCCTAACATTCTTTCTGCATTCGAAAAAAACTTCAGAATCTCATCACCATTTAATGTTTCTGATTTCAATTGTTCCCGTCCCGTTCGGATATCATCAAACAGCTTCATGTTCTTCCGTTAACTAACACCTCTTCGTGGGACTTCTCTTCCATCCGTATAAATTTATCCGATTTAGATGTGTAATCTGCGTAAAACAAGATATTATGTGAGTATGGGTTAAGATTTCCGCATAATAAAATTATTTAATCATGTTTACAATGATAATACCACTAAACAATCGCAAGAAACTTGATCTTGGAGGTGAGATGGCTAAAAAGCGAATTTATACCGTTCTTTGACGGGGATAGTATGTTCCGATAAAAAAAGTGCTTCAGATTCATGGCTTTGTTTACAATTCTGGTGAAAAATGATTTCATTTTGAGAGATGGAAAATGCGTCAGTTTTGAGCCACCGTCACAGGATTTGATGATCCCATGAAATACAAAAATGGTACAGAAACATCACAAAATATTTTCGTTCCAGTTTTTTCCAACCATATGATTCATCAAACTCCAACATCCCCGGGAATCTTTTTTAGAGAATTTAGAAGACCAAGCGCTGTGATGTATTCATAGCGGATTTGGCTCACATGTGATTCATCGCATTCAGCGCATACCATCGCATACTGACGGTATATAAGTCCTCTGTTTACTTGATATAATCGTGTCTAATATGTGCTCGACAGTTTTCAACGATTGAACTTATTGAAATGAAATATCCCCTCGCTGAATGAATCGTTTCTCGGTAGATTCAGTTTATAATTGAAAGGAAATTGAGGAGAGAAAAAAATAATCTCTAATATATAACCGTCTTCATTGTACGGGTAGTTTTTGGCTGGCACCCTTTAAACTGGAAAATGAAAGCCTCAGGCGTGGTTAAACTGATTCTTCTAGAAATACATGGTCATTTCCTGGCATTTTTTGGCATTTCAGCAGGAGTCGACAAGAACAGATTATTTTGCATTCCGTGTACGCTAACTCCATGTTTAATTTTTAATTAACATCATCGAATTTGATTTACTTTTTCTGATTATTCCTTTTTTTGTCAACCGGTGACGCATTTTCATAAACGGTATTGGTATATATTTTACTCATTATAATGTACCTCTGGTATGCATTGCATTTTTGTAACCACCCATACTACTGACCTCGGCCCCGTTGGCTCGCCTTTTCCAAGGCTATCGGGCGATTTAGCTGACAGAAATCTTGCTGCGGGCCCCTCACATTTCGTTGTTATCTACTTTTACTGTAACCATATGATCCAAAATATTAACGGTTTAAATAGCTTGGCTTACTGTATGTCTGGAATTAGGACAGCGCTAATACCAGCATTAATCCAACGAAAACCAAACTTTGACGTGTGTTAGTGTCAATGAATTTCGACGACGTCAAACGTTGAGCAATTTCGTAGCTGAAACAACCGCTTGGAAATGTCATTTGCTTAATTTGTAAGAGCCCTAGGAAAACATTTTAATGCCATAATTTAAAAACATTGAAGGGACAAAAGGTCTTAATTGTGTAATATAATCTTTTTGCATTAAATTATAATTAAGATTTATGTTTGGAATAATATGTATACTGTACTTTTCCACAGAAATTTATTCTCCGTACAACGCGTTTTGCCGTTCTACGGCATCGTCAGGTACATATCGTGGGTGATGAGTTTTGACAACATAAATGAAGGCATGATGGGTGAGGAGGGTTTAGGTTTAAGGCACAACCCCCCCTTTCCCTTACGTTTCCCCTTTCTACTTCGCCCCCGCATCCCCCCCCCCCCCCTCTCCCTTTCACCCCTTGGTCACTGGGTTTTTTTTAATTCCCCCAATTCTTC
>WURS02394709.1:0-17158 GCA_011762765.2 Rhinocypha anisoptera
ACTTTGAACTCCCTTTACTTGCTTGTCGATGAAAAGTGGACCTCCTGTTGTTTGAGTCTCTCCCTACCAGTCTGACCTTCAAATAATACCTTTTCCTGCATTATCTACAAGTCTAGCTCATCGCTCCATATGTTCTTTTATTCCGATCGATCGACTATAAGGACGAAATAGCATCAGGAAATGACACATTGGATCACAGATTCCAAGAAAAGTTGTTCAGTCATACTCCAAGAAAGTCTTTGGCGTAAAATCACTAAGTCTCCTCTCGTAAAACCACCACAAAGTCTCTCGTAAAGCCTTCCTTACAATTTAGATTCACGAGGCATGACAATGCAATGCGTGTTTGAATCCTGTGGGTTATGCAATTCAAGCAGCAACCACGGCAAAATCTACTCGCTTTAGCGATAGTGCAGCTATGACCACTCGTAATAACTGGCGGAACTCCCTATGTTTTAACACGTGGACCAACCAAGGCAAAATGATCGCTCGCTATAGCGATACTCTCATTATAAGCCATACTCGCTATGGCGGACTTCTACTTCTGTATTTGAAAATTAAATACTTCATTAGATGGCTCTGCATGGCTATAAGGTTTTCACCACGTTTGTTGGCTTTTAGCAACAACAGTTTCATTGGCATTCCAGCTGGCATCTTCTTCTGGCCGAAAATTTCGCTGTGGTTTTAACTACATAGGACATCTCCCGTCTCATGGCAGTTTCACAATTGGTGGATTGACAGAATGTCCTTTTCCTCGCATTGTGTAGTGGATACCTGTCCTCTCGATTGTAATTGAAGGGATAGTGAAGCCGAAGAGAAGCCCAAAGGATACGCCAACATCACTTTCATAGCAGGGGCAATGGAGAGGATTTCCAGGATTCTGTATCAGATCGGCACAAGGTAGCATTGCCTGAGGAAGATTGCCAACAGTCTCAGGACGCCCAAAGACAGGATCACACAAAAAATAAACGAAGGAGTTTATCAAGTACAGTGCTCCTGTGTGAAGGTGCATTGGCGAAACCTGCAGATCTGTGGCAGTAAGGCTAAAAGAACACCAGAGGGCCACAACCTGTCCGCAGTCGGCATAATACTATTGAAAAGGCTACAAAATACATTTAGAAAAGATGCAGGTACCGGCCAAGGAGAAGTGATATATCCCCAGACTAATAAGGGAGGCCATTGAAATAGTGAAAGAACCAGAAAATTCCAATCGAGAGGCTGGGCATCCACTACAAGGTGAATGGAAAAGGACCCTCTGTCAATCTACCAATCATGAAGCAACCACAAGATGGGACACCCTAAATATGGGCAGGAAAAACCACAGCAAGATGCCTTTGACCTGAAGACCCCAGCTGTATGCCGGTGAAACTGTTTTCACCAAAAGCCAACATATATGTTGAAAACGCGATAGACATGCAGAGTAATCCGAATCCACGCCATGGAAGTTTACGAATGTACTTCATTAAATGTTTAGTTAATTTAGGTTCAATGTACCAACATTCATTGGCATCTCATTGTGCTGAAATATTGGTCTTGACACCGGAGCAGGAAGGTATGCAAATTTTGTGCATGGTGCAAAATATTCTGTGTCCAGTTTTGTGTGAATTTAGAAGGAAAGGATTAAAGGCTCATCAAAGAAGAAGAATATGCTAAAACAATGGTTTGAATGTATGCAGACAAATATGATAATTTTTTGTGCTTTCCATTTACATACATACCCAATGGGGAATTCTATATAAATCCAATAAAGAGTGAGATCAGGAGTTGCACAACACCTATATTATTAATAACAGACAAAGACCGAGAAGCAGAGCCTGCAACCGTCTGTCAAACACACAAGGAAGAGGAAATATGGAAAGACAGCATGAGTATTTCTGTTTATAGGGTGCATCAAAGTCTATGGTCATTTAGCACCTATTCACTTCATAGAAAAAACCTATCTGAACAAACACAAAACCCATGCCCTGGGCGGGATTCAAACCTGTGACCGTTGGGTTAGCTGGCGAGTATGCTACTCAGCTAGGCTAACCCAGCCAGCCACATGAAAAGGTTTTATGAATAAAATTATCTAAACATGCAATGAAAACTTATACCGAATGCAGCATGACTGTAAAAAGAAATGCTTTGCATTATAATAATAAAACCAAAAGAATTACATTACTTGTATTTGTCCATAAAAATATTATATTCAGCAGAGGGCTGCACAGCTTCCATACCACTTTCCAGCTTTCCATATATTTCTTGAAATTTGGTTGATGTGAAATTGGATATTCTAAATGCCTCTAGCAATATCGTCTGCCTACATGGGAATAAAAGAGGAAATAAATAATAAGTGCTTCCATACAGAAAATTGAAGATTTCTATGATTGAGGAGATATATTAAATTTAATAATGGTTTTACAAGGAGCAGCATCAAAAGTTACAAATCCTATGAAGATAACGTAGTTCTTCCTCATATTCTTATCACATCTGCCCCAGGAAAAGGAAACTAAATATTTTCCCACATAGTTCATTTTTAAGGTACTACCATTCATTAAAGCATAATCATCAGATATGAGATGATGATGCTTGTGTTTCAATCCATCGCTGACGATTTTGTAAAAATCAACACAGTTATTACAGGCATTAATAAAAAATATGCTTAAGATGATTACATAAAAAATTTCTTGGCTTACCATCTTTCAATGCTGGCTTCTAACACAGTCTGCTGACAATCCAGCAACCCAGGCAAAAGTGCTGTTCTATATTCATGCTCAAATTCTCTCACTTCAGAGAGCAGTAAAACATACTCATTATGGATGAGATGAAGTTTCCGACATGCTTTTTGATATTTGTCACACACTTCATCCAACTTTCGTCCAGAGCGGCCAGCTGAAATACAAATGCTCAATCACTGCTAATGGCAAGCTATTTTAAAAATTAAATATTAAAATTACTTTTGTCCTAATACTTTCGCCATGTTACCAAATGGTTCTTTACACTACACCCTTGCTGACCATAGACCCCTCAGCCCACTCAGAAGTGTTAGATTATCACACGGGACTTTGAGGGTTCCCCTGGCCAGGGGTTCACTCCTCTCACAAGTGAGAGGGGGGGGATCTACTACCAAGGAGTGACCAAACGGCTACCGAGAGTCCAAACGAATGCCAAAGGCCTCTCACCATCCCCTGGTACTCTGTGTTAGTCAGATTCCTCTGGAAACGTGTACGGAGTTGTCGTCAAGAGTCACTTTTTGTGCTCCCTCTGCGACACCTTGTCATCACCTTCATTGCCCTAGGGGTCACTGATTAGCCAAATCAATTCTTCGACCTGGGATATGTTAGACCAGTCGGGGTTCTTTGAGAAAAAGGATGGTGTGGTCTCCGTGCCTTTTCCTTCTCGTGATCCGATGGCAATTTCCCCTGCCTTCATTCTCATTTTTGCTGGATTCCTGCATCGCTGCCATTTGAAGAGTATCCGTCAAGAGCACTAAGTGCTACCTTCCCCACACTTACTTTAAACAAAGGGAATGCCTGTTACCGGGAACAGTTCTTCGTCCCGGGATGAGGTAGTTCCCAGGAAACTTTAGGGAGTGGGTCAGTATGTGGTCTTTGTGTCCACTCTCTGTAACAATGGTGCAGGCACAAAGACCACACCCACCTGAGCCGAAAAAGCCTCTTGAGGACTACCTAATCCCAGCACTATGAACAGTGCTGGGTAACAGGCGTTCCCTTGGTTCAAAGCAGGTGTGAAAATGGTAGCACATGAGTGCCCTTGACGGATACTATTGGAACACCGCCAGAGGAATCCAACAAAAAAGAGGCTGAGGGCAGGTGAAACTGCCCTCAGACCAGTAGAAGGGAAAGGCACAAAGACTACAATGTCCTTTTCCCCAAAGAACCCTGGATCAATCTAACATATCCCACTTAAAAGAACTGAGTTAGGTGAAGTTGAGGTAGACTCCCGGGGGCAAATGGTCCCTGGGAGGATGACATATTAGGGCCTTCACGCTCCCCGCTCTCGCGGGGGGCGTAAAGGCCCTAATATGGCATGCACCGTGGGCAGTGAACCACTTGCCAAGTTAATATAGTAATAATAATAATATTTATTTCATCCAAGAGATTTGTTAATACAAACATAGGATATGTCATATCATTATACATAAAACATCACGCACAATGTATATATTAAAAAATAACAGATGACAAAGTCTTACATCATGTCTAACCTTCAAGAAATTGATTCACAGAATAAAATGCTTTGTCAAGAAGAAATGTTTTAATTTCTTTTTGTACATAGAGTGATTACTTATGGATTTTAAAGTGCTGGGGAGATGGTTATACACCATGCAGCCAGCATAGGATGGCCCTTTTGCATACATAGCCAAGCTGTAAGCCGTAGTAAAACATCTATTACACCTGTGACAATTAACGACAATATTGAAATGAAAATAACAGTGTACATACATTGATTTGCCAAAAAAGATATGTCAGGACTATTAAGCCTGTTGATCTAGTGTCATAGTAATGTGGTGAAGTCAAATCACCAACTTTTGGTCATAAAAAAGAGGAAGACATTCTATTCCAAAGTTTTTTTTTATAATTTTTGCCAATTTTGTATAGTTTGTAATTAATTCAAGTGGTCAAGTTTTGGTTTATTTTGAAAACTTAATAGACCACATGGCCAGAATGAAATACATAAAACCTGTTAAAAAGACTTAACAAACAATTAACCCTTTATAACTTTTTAACTAATCAAGCAAATGAATTTAAACATTTTTACATGCAATTGAAAAGAAATTAAACAAAATGCTTAAAGCACACTTAAGATAAAGTGGAAACATCTCCTTCATATGCTGTTCAACAATTTCATCACTATATTGTGTCATATGAACTGTTTTGGACTATTATTAACAATCAAATGGGAAATTAAGATACAGCAATGAAAACATTAAAAATGTGCTTTATGTTCAAAGCTGGAAGATTGATTTCATAATTAAAATTGTTTTTGCATCAAATGAGCTTAATACAGTTTCCTGATCACATATGAAGATGTGGTTCCTTTATAATGAAATTGCTTCATTTATCGATACTTCATTAATTTAGATGGAAACCTGTCATGACATCCTATTAAAAAATATTAATAAATATATGAAACATATGTATAAGAAGCTAGCAAGTTAAGAAAGCTAGCACAAATTACCTCCATGATAACTTTGAAAATTGTTTACTATGCATACATCCACTCCCGTATTTCATTTGGTATCATTTTCTGGGGTAATCCAAGGGCTGCTTCGAAAGTATTTTCTTTACATAAAAGTCTGTTAAAGCCATCTTTGGGGTATCTACCAGATCTCCAGGCATGCCAATATTTCAAAATCTTGGAATTCTACCCCTCCCTTGTATATATATTCTACAGTTTTCTATTTTTGTGAAAAATAACTCCTCTCTGTTCCCCACTAACACCACTGTTCATAAGTACATTACCAGTGGTAGAGAAGATATTCATTTAACTAGTCAAAATCTAACCTGTTCAAAGCGGGGTCCTCATCACTCTGCCTCTCAAACCTACAATAAGCTTCCACAATCAATAAAAAAATATTTCCTGTCCCTCTACATTTAAAGTAAAATTATGTAAACTACTACAAAGTAAAATTTACTACAGTATTTTTTTTGTTCTCTTGCCATTAACATTTCCATGACCTTATTTTTATGTATTTGTGTATGCTATGATTTCTTTTATGACTCTCTTTATCTTGTGATATTGTATTTTTTATATACTGACGAGTTCTATGTCATCTTGACCTACTGAATAATAAATTATATCATTATCATTACATATATACTAATGTATAAGGCTGTTTTCATCTTCAAATCTTCTGGTGTCTACCTTTTACTACAAAGTCCAACATCACATGCAAATCCTCTGTCTTAATTAGTTGCAAAGTGTAGCTGAAGAAGCAGAAAACTACACTGCACAATTGTCTCCATTTAAATGCACAAAGGTGTAATCCATAGTTAATATGCTCACTTTAGCCGATTGGGTTAGCTCACTACCCAATCAGGGTAGTGAGCTTGCTGACTGGCACAAAGGTCATGGTTCAAATCCTGTCCTGGGCATAGATGTTGTCTTTATCTATAAATGATTTTTCTGAGTGGCTAGTATCAGAAAGGGCATGTGGCCATAAATATAGATACACCAAAATCAATTAACAAAGACCCCAGAATTAGGAGATAAAGCTTATGAAGAACAGAAAAAAATACGCTCACTTTGCACATTTAGTCCTGTACTTTGGAAAGCACCATTTTCAGATTATATATTTAGTTTCATGTGGCAATATCACTTTAAATTATGAAATCACCAAATAGTGTTTTGCAGATAAAATGCAGTTGTGCATATAAAATTCAGTCAAAAATATGTAATTTTTTTACGGATTATTAAAGCAATGTCTATAACATTGAATGTGGCAGTTCACTAAGTGAACAATTAGAGATGGCAACATATGACTTGCATTCTGCAGATAAGTAAATTAATCATCGTTCATTGCTTTACCTGTAAAGGTATAATGTGAATTCCAAAGAAAATATAAAATAATTTTAGGCAAATTAACTCACATTTGACATAGTGGTCTTCAAACCTCATTCTGGCAATTTTATATGCTTCCAATGATTTATGATACTCTCCTTTTTTGCGTGCAACATCATCTGAAAGCTGGAATTAAAAAGAAAGGGAACAACAGTAAGTAATGACTATTGCAATGAACAAGCCCAAAATTTTTAATAAATAGACATATAGTAAATAATTAACATCAATATTAAAAACCCAAAGAGATGAAAATGAATATTCCTGATCCACATAAACGTATGTAGTCCTAAAGCAGCATAAAACATCAAGTCTGAACTATAATCATGAAATATTGATTACAACAACTGAGTGAAAACAATGGTAGACAAATGTTTGACACAAGGTTAATTTAAAACAACGAACTCAAAACACAGACAGGGACATTTATAAACCTTCTTTTTCTTCCTTCCACAATTATACACAAAAGGGCACTTAATTTACCTTACTTTTCTTCAGACTGAAATTCACCCGACTTTGGATGATAAAACAGAGAATCACTCAGAAAAATGTGGTTAAGAGAGGCATTGTAATCTCATGGATACTTTTAAAAATCTTGAAGAAAAATGACTTGCCTGTGCAAACATGGATGCTATTTTGGCATAGCCATCCCGATATTCTTTACGGGCTTTCCTCTTATCGACCTGGAGTTTACTAAGCTGCTTCACCACTTCTTCCTCCAACTGATCTGCATTTTGTCTTATTAGGCGGCCTAAGCTCTCAATTTCTTCCATTGCAGAGCGCCATGCCTGTAAACACACATACTTGATAAGATTAACTCATTGCAACAAGAATATTGTAGTATAATTTTTGTTACATTTCAGAATAACTGTCTGTCCAGTTATGACAAAATAATATGTGAGCTAAAATAGAAGCTATTTAATTTCTCTTAACAACCCCCTTTTTTTTCCAGCTGCTGTACTTTCTAGGTTTATACACTGTAATAGTAGTAGTATTTTTTTAAAAGGGTGCTTCGACGGCTATGTTCATTTCGAACCTCTTCAACTCATTGAAAAAACCCATCTGCACAAACAATCTTTTATTTGGAATTCGAACCCGTGACCTTTGGGTTAGCCGGCGAGCACGCTACCTTTATACACTGTGTCCAACAATCTTCCAGTTTGTTGATCCCCTCAATAATATGTTTGGAAAATTCCACAAAAACAGGGATTTTTGTCCACAATCACCTCCTCATTTGAATAAAATCTACTTCCTGCCAGCCATTTTTTTCATAATGGGCAACAATTAAGTCTGATGAAGCTAAATTTTAGAAAATGGAATGAGTTGGAACCGTAAATCCAATTAGGTTTCCAAATCTTGTCACATAACTCCATTGTAACAGAAGAAAATTGTCTTGGGAAAGCCCCATAAGATTTCGCCTTTGGTCATCTGAAAACAATCAAGGCACCCATTTTGAATTTTTTTTCTTATGTTCAAATTTTCATGTTAAATACAATAGAGTGTATAATAATAAATAACAATTTAACATAAAATATTTTAGAGGCTCTTCTGAGCCTATAATTCATTCCACCTTCCATTCCTACCCATGAATGCCCTTCCTCCTGGTCTGAAGAGCATAATAGCTAACCCATACTTGAAAAAAATGTTGAATATTATGTACAAATTCATTTATAATAGTCAAGTGTTTACATCAGCTTGTACATCTTATTCAAATGTGTACAAATTCACATGATACCCACAGTAATACTCCGAAAGCTTCATTCCACAGTTTTTACGAGTAACTATCATTGGCACCTGAACATGAAATGATCACATTTATAAATGAACCAATAAGATTAGTTCCCATATTAGAAAAAGGACAAACTGAAGATAGTTTTCTAATATTTCCTATAGATTACTGTAAATTCTAATTATCTTATTATTGTTGCATTATAATTTGGAGTCTCACTCATTATGTAAAGGTAAAGTTCTGAATGTAAAAATGTTATTACTTTTAAACAATGCCCCTCATGATACGTCTTGTCAGTCTCTTTAAAAACTGCAAGTGTAAGAAACTAATGACCACTCTTACTATAGAAAACGTAAATACCTACATCAACTCTTCCTATAGACTCATAATTCTACTCAGAAACTATATCGATGAATTTATTCTAATTCAACACATTACAGTTTGATATTATTCACTAAGGAAATGTACCAGTATAGAAGATATAGCTATAAACTTCTCCGCAGAAGTATTATTATTAAAAAAATATTTACATCATGACTTTTGTGATTTGCATAGTCATTATGCACTTAGTCTTAGCATATGCTAATGTGTCCTATATAGTGGTTATACCTCCCATGTTTACAACGAATCGCTGGGTAAATAAATCTTATTTTTACTATCATTTAAGCATGTAAAAGGTGAATAAGCTTCTGGAGAGGCATTGCTGATGGCATATTGTTAATTGGTGTTGATTCATATGAGGATTACTTCATTTTTGTTTTTCGAACGCTAAACAAGTAATGAATAGTGACTGCAAGGTATCACTGACGAAACCGATGTTGATGGCGAGAATACAAAAAGTGTTCCATAAGTTTACAAAATAATAATACTGAAATATACAAGAGAAAAGTTTACTTGGGCCACTAAACTCCCTGCCAGAAGATCCTGCTGTTCCAACGCGCCCCGAAGGCCCTGTGTTGAAACAGATGTAAGGGCTGCAGCATATTCGCGGTCACACTTAGCCCGCAGAGTGAGACAACGACGCATGGTTTCCATGAGCCGCAGCTCGGCTTCCTGTCGACTAAGAAGTGCTTCATGTGCAGACTTCCCTTGCAAATTATTCGAGAAACCCATCTAAAAGAGAAAAATTCACATTACCAGCTTTAGTAGTAGTATTTATCGTTATATCCTAGTTTTCGCTTATATACCTAAAACAGTACAGGTTCATAGCTTGTACAATATTGGGAGCAGTCGGAACTGTTGTTTTTTTCATTTAGACTATCTACCTGGAGTATTTATTACTTTCATTCCTCATAAAACTACCACAAATATAACAGTATTTCGTTAAGTGTCCTGAAGGCAAATTCGAATTGATGACATCAAACAATAGTCGAGTTCCTCTCATGAAGTGAGGAGGAACTCAGAGCAGGCTTATAAAAATTAAGAAATATTAATTACTGTAAGCCTCAAACATAGCAGTACTACGTCTATTAATGTGTTACTGTATATGGAAAAATAGAACCCTATATCAATATTGCGCCAAAAGAAATTCAAGAGAAAACAGGATGTTTAGGCATCTGAAAACATGCTTGATAAGGAGGGATATTTTTAAACGAGCAAAAATTGGTGCAAAGACAAACAAACCACATAAATTACCGGAGAGAGCAACATTTGACGATTGTTTAGTTTATATTGTTTGATACAATACTTACGTGCATCAAAGGTGTTGAAATCACTTCTTCGCAGAGTGCCTCGATTCCTTTCTAGCGGCAATTCGTACATTAAAAAAAACACAACGCTCAAATCTGGCATACAATAAATACTACACGACAGAGGGCAACACACCGCCTACCCCTCCTTTATCTCCTAGACGTCTGGTACCTCAGGATTTCAGATTTTGAAACTACTCAAAAAGTTTTTAATACCAGCAAAGTATGAGCGTAATTCATTTCTTTTAATAAACACTTTTAATGATATATAATAAAGAAGAAATGAAAGACAAAAGAGAAATGTTCTTTGAGACTTTAATTGAAAGCTAATTTTATGACAAATTTATAAAACAAAGGTAGTATCGCGCCCCGTGTGGCAGTTCAGGCGCTGGTGAAAATTTGTCACAAAGCGACGCATTATGTGATAATATGCTCCATAAAGTTTTCATGAACCATATGACTTACGAGTGAAGAATGGCAAGAATCGTAACGTAAGATCTTATGGTATCCGACGCTTTTGTGTTTTCAGACTTCTTGTCCAGCTAAAAAAACTTACATTTCGTTGCCAGCACGACGTAAGATGATCAGGATAGAAGTCTGATTTATATCAGAACAACCTGTTTGTACAGAAAGTGGTTTCTATAGGGGTTAAAAATGTCTGCAATGCTAACTGCCGATTGGTGTTCGGGTGGGAAAGATGTATACTTCAGGTAAGAGAAGACATAATTAACGGTGATTTGCTTACAGTTTATTATAATTATTTAACGATTTTTAATGGAGACAAAGTCATGCTGCAGTCCGTTGTGTTATTGGCTATTTCGTACTGAAAATGTTGTGTTTACTCCTTCATGATTCGTGTTAATTTTCATGACATTCGTTTCGATGATATTTGGTTCATCACTAGCTCAATTTCTCTTTTAGAAAATTTGAAATATACAGTATGGGGTGGCCTACTAATATTTCATTGGAAGGAATGATGGTTGCAGCTGCACCATTTGGTGGGCCAGTTGCAATTACCCGTGATCGCCGACAGTTCGTTAAAATACACGGATCAGGAAAACCAAAAGTCTCTATTTTCTCGGCATCGGGGAGACTACTGGGAGGATTTGAGGTGAGGAAATTTATTCTTCAAAGCACAAATTTTCACCGATTATTAGATTATATAAAATGCCACAATCCTCTCAAATACATCACTCTGGACTGAGAATAACATTTTAGAAAGGTTTTTCACAATAAGGGTTTTGTTACCTGGAAGCTTAAGATAAGGTTACCTGGAATCTTTTTAATTGGATAAATTTTTTGGGAAATTAAATATTCAGTCCTTTAAGCTATTTTATTTTTCAAAATAACACTAACAAAGTTCATTTCACATGTATTACTTTTGTGTAATTAAATTCCTATAGCTATCAGCCTTTGCTTTATAAATTGCCTTTTCTTGATAATGTATTCATTGTAATTTGGATGTGGATTACCATTGCTAATTGGCATGTGCCAATTGTAATTAATATGATATATTATTTGTATATTTTTACAATCCTTGAGATTGCCAGTATTTTTCGCTTGATTGGTGTTCATGTTGTTGTTTTAAGTATGGCCAGCACTAAAATAAGGCTTCAAACCGGGAGGAAAGGCATAAAAGTGTGGGAATTGAAGGACAGAATGAAGTTGGTGTTTTGTTGCTCTGAGTTTAAATTTTAAAAAATAAAAATATTTAGAAGTGATTATCAAAGTAATGTGGAGTCATCTCCATAACTGACACCTCTTCCATCATCCAGAAGATGTGTGCCATCTATTATAATTAATTTTTGTATGAATTGGTTCGAACAATGTAATCCATAGAACAATGTGGAATGTATAGGAAAAGATGACATAAAAATACCTCCCAAATAGTGAATGAAGCTCGAAGCCTACCCCACCACACCCCATTTAGCTAACATGATGGGAGTGGCCAGAACTCTCTTAGAGCACAGTATGGTTTCAAGGCATGCCTGTGTAAAGAAAAACTTATTTTTTTTCAATCGTCGACCCACAGCAGTAGGCCAATTACAGTGGACATTATAACAATCGAATAAAAAATCCACCAACCTGGGATTTGAATCCGTGACATACAGATTGGCAGATATTACCCCACTGTCACCTATCCAAGGTGTGGGCATACCCTCAATGTCACTCTAAAAGAAATCAAACTGATTGCCAGAGAAGCCGCAAACTTTCCTAGGTTGATCAGATTTACAAAAATAACAAATGGAATCATGAGAAATGACAGATTCACATAGTCAAAGACAATTGCACATGTTTTCATTGGAAATAAGAGCAGCAGTCAACAAGATTGCACCATAAGATAACCATTAAAAAATTAAGCCATTCAGAGAGCACCAGACTGATGACATCTGCATATGGCAGCTAAATCTGCATCGAAACCTCTTTTAATAGAAGAACTTGAAATAATAACAGTTAATAGTGGAAGAATTGCATTACAAAAGATATGAAAGTGGGGAGATGGGTGGAAGAGAGGAGAAAATGTGGAAATAATAATGGATTGCAAATAGAGGAATGATAACGAACTGAGACAGGAGGCTAAAAGGTCAAAGGAGTGGTGTTGAAGGGAGCAGTTTGAGTCTGTGGTAAAATTGCAGTGAGGGAGGGAGAAATGGGTTGGAGGAGGTATAAAGCCAAGTAAATAGATACTCGGGAATAAGGAGTAACAGTTTATAGTTACATTTTAAATGTTAGTGTTTTAGAACAAGGAGTGATAATATTTTATGTATATTTTTTACTTCTGTATTTGGTATTCTTGACGTTTTTGAACTTGAATTATTGTTTCTTATTGGAAATTTACAGTGGCATGGTGGCCAACTTCTACAGATGGGTTGGACAATGGAAGAGCAGTTACTATGTATTAGTGATGATGGCCAAGTCTTGATCTTTGATATCTTTGGCAAACATCAGCACACATTTGGAATTGGCCAGGTGAGTTTCATTCTTGGATAAGATCTGGTTTGGCTCATTATGTATTATTAAATTGTAATTTCCAAGTATATAGTTAACTCCCTCTAGTAATTGGTTGTCTTTAATTACATTTGAGTGAATCAGTTCATACATCTTATCCCTTCGTTATTATTTGAGTTACATTCATTAAACTAAATAACTATTGATCATTGAGAAAGAGTATACATAAAATTGAATCTAATGTCACTTTATAGCATAAACAGTTACCAACATCATAAAAACTAATTTTAGTGTTATTCTATGATAATGATATTGCTATTCATTGGTCAATTATTCTTATAAAGCAAATGATTTACTGGAAAAGACCTCCTGAGTACTTTTTGGTGAGGAAAAATTCTCCATATGTGGGGTTGAATTTGATACTGCATTAAAGGATCAACAGACTAAATGTCATTAGAACTATAAAAGATGCTGGAAATCAGTCATTGGCTAGCAGGCAACAAAATATCTTGGAGGGTTACTATAAAAATCTTAATTTATAACCTGCGATGATGATTGTAGCGGTATATTTTGATGTGTTACCACTTCTCTAATAAAATATTTCAGTCAGTAAATAAAATTTTTATGTATCATAAATTATTTTCAGGAAGCCAAAGAATTCAAAGTTATTGAAGCTAAAATCTTTAATCATGGCAATCAAGGCACTGGAATTGTTGTTATGACATCTCTATATAGAATACATTTAATCAATAATATTAAGGATCCTAGAACCAGGCCCTTGGCTGAAGCACCCAGTAAGTTTTTAATGCGCATTGCCTTTATTTTGTCGTATAAGTGAAATTAGTGCTTATTGTTATACACATTACAAACTGGTGTTTTTTCTCCTCATAGATTTGAATTCTCCTCCAAATTGTTGGACAGCTCTTTCAGAAGATCGTCAAACAAGAGTACTACTTGCATATGGCAAACAGCTTTATGTTATAATGCATGGACAAAATGCTCAGCCTGTAGTATGTATCCATGATTTTAAAAAGTTATAACATAACATTTCTAATAACTTTATTTACAGTTATGGATAGATATTCTTAACTCACTATAGAAAATGCATCAATGAAATAAGGGTTTCAAAGAAATATTGTCAAAATTCTGAAATTGATTTTAAGAATTTTATATAAAAGACAGTGAGGAGTTAAAGTGGTCTAAATATTAAAGAGAAAATGATTAACTTTGAGAATCCTGACGAGAGCCATAAAATTAATTTTACATAACATATGAGGACTATCTACATATATATGCTGTTAATGGTTGACGAAATCTATCGTGGTATACAACCATCTAATGATGAATAAAGATTTGATTTGATAGTTTATTGTTAATAAGAATTATTGAATATGTTGCTATTGAGATAATAATTTTTGCTCATAAGCAAAGGAGTTTAATTTGAACATTTTCAAGTTGGCTTTTGGGGGTGATGTATGATTTTTGTGATAAGGAGCCCGAAGCGCAGTGTCCTATTCAAGTAATGAGTGTATAGCAAAGAGGGTACATACATATATACATTTCTGAAATCAGATGTTTGCCTCTTTAGAAAATCTAACATTTTTTCAGGTTTTTGCGTGAACTTTGGAATGTTTATTAAAAGTTAGATTATATGTAAACATTATCCTAAATCTGAAATTTCAAGAACCCTCATTAGAAGAACCCAATTCTCATCTTTATAAAAAGATAATGTTTATTATTTCAAACTAGTTTCTCAGAATATATTGTTGCTTAATAGTCAAAATGTTTTGATAGATTTGACTGTATGTCTTAATGTTCCCTCAAAGTGTTTATTTTTCTAACACAAAATTAAAAATTTTTAGAAGCCTGAGTTTGATGAAGAGATAGTTGATATTGCTGTGTCGGTTAACCATAGCCATGTTGCCCTACTATATAATAGTGGATATATTTGGATTGGTTCAGCTGACTTGAAAAAGAAATACTGGGAGGTATTCACACAATGTCCTCAAAAACCAAGGCAATTGGTTTGGTAAGTATCCCGAGGTTGATTCATATATCATTTAAAAAAATATATTTATTTGCTATCCAAGAATTCACACTACTTTGAATTATTATCTCTCACCAAGTGAACGAAACCGGTCGTAATAAAGTGTTATTTGTGGAATTGCAAAGTTTCATTTATCCTATCCATCTTTCTGTTGGTTTAACATGTTATTTGTAATGGTAATGTTCTTTTTCATATGTCTAACATATATTTTAATATTTTCATAAGGTGTGGAACAGATGCAGTTGCTGGGCTTTGGGAAACAGGATTAGAGACAACAACTTTAAATTTATATGGATGCCAGGCAACTAAGGCAGATGTAGTTACTTACACTTACGATGCATCAATTTATTTAGTGCCAGAAATTGATGGAATCCGAATACTTTCTAGATTTGTTCAAGAATTTCTTCAGAAAGTTCCCACAGTTGTCCAAGGTATTTTTCGAATCAACAGTACAGCACCTGGTTCCTACTTACTGGAAGCATCAAAACAATACAGAGTATGTTTAGATGTTTTCTTTTATTTTGTAATTAGAATTTATTTATATTTAAAATATTGTAAACTTTTCTATTTGATTTTAATCTGTGGTAAGTGAATTTCAGGAGGGATAACAGTAGCATCCATGTGACACCACCTTGCCACTGAAAAAAAGATTCACAAGTTCCATAGCTTTTCTTTTGTTTTCATCACAAAATGTTTCAAAAATTATGATATTGTAATCAATGAAACAACTCAAAGATCACATTAAAAATATTAACACTTTTGATTTCTAAAAAAAATCATATTTTGTCAAGGGGTGAGTGTCATTCAACATGGAAGAATGGTGACTGAAACAAATTATGATCGAATCAAATACCAAGTCTTTAAATGTTAGTCATAACAGCTCAATTTACCTCACCTACCAATCTCAAAGTTTAGTCATCACAAATGCATGCATAACATTTAAGGGGTATTATCATCTGTCAAATGTTAAAGTTTTTTCTTAGTCTTTGGACCTTCACAAAAAAATAAGCAGAAAGCAAGCATACTGTAACTCTTAATTGGAAAAGTTTTTATAGCCCCGAGATTAATGCATTATGGTCAGTTAATTCTCATGATTCATATCATAGAAATAGATGTTATAGTGTGTTTCAACTCACGATGCCCACAGGTACATTTCTCTTCCTTGAATATTGTTAATATTTTGCTAGTTTAGTTGTCATTTACAATTTTTCCTCATCTTGTTACAGAAACGAAGCCACCGAGCAGACCAATATATTTTGTTAGTCAAGCCTTATTTAGAAGATGCAGTCCATCAGTGCATAGAAGCAGCTGGCTATGAGTATGAAATTGATAACCAAAAGATGTTGATTCGGGTAATGTTTAATCCCATTTCTTATAAAATGATTGCCTTTGTTATCTTATCTTAAATGTTTTGTTTTCATGTTAAATTTTCCATGATAGAAAAGTCAGTTTGAACATAGCAAAATTATATTAGCACTTTAGAGCAATCTAATTTTCCTCACAAACACAATATTTTTTATTCTCACGTATGAAAAAATTTCCATGGTTAGGCTAGTCCATCTAAGTTAATACTTTCTTTATGCACTTCTTGGAACTGAGGCGTTAAACAATAATTCATGGTTTTATTGTAAATTTGACTTTGTGTTTACTTCTATCTGAAAATGTATTTGGTTACTCATGAAAGGAAGGCATTCAAAAAACTAATATCTAAATCTCCTCCATTAATTCATAGCCTGCACATATACGAGGGTGGTCTGAAAAGTTTCCAACCTCAATGTGAAGATGGCAGCACTCATAAAAAAACCTAGTGAATTTCGTTGTTCATCTGTTGACACCAAAGTTTCAGCCATTTTGGACGTGCAGTTGTTATGTAACAGTCGTTTGAGTCAGTTGATGTGAGTGTTTTTGTGAAAATGGACAAAATCAACTATCGAATGTTATTAAATATTTGTTTTTGAAAGGCAATACGCCTACGCAAATCAAATATGAGTTGGATTCTGTGAATGGGGACTCTGCATCATCATTTACCACAGTGAAATTTTGGACAGCAGAATTTAAACTTGGCCGTAAGAGCTTGGGAGACGATGAATGTTTGGGCGTCCAAAAACTTCAACTACCGACGAAAACATCGCCAAAGTTCACCAAATGGTGCTAGACGACCGCCGAATTAAAGTGAGAGAGATAGCA
>WURS02394820.1:0-17155 GCA_011762765.2 Rhinocypha anisoptera
GGTGAGAAGGGCTACCGAAGATGGCGACACCGCGTTTCACCTTGGGGTCACCGCTGGAAACCCCAGAATCATGGAGGGTGGAAGAGATCTTGGTCCTCGTGCTGGAGACAGTCAGAGACGGGGTGGGTTCAGAGGGACTAGCGAAACTGGTGAGAAGGGCTACCGAAGATGGCGACACCGCGTTTCACCTTGGGGTCACCGCTGGAAACCCCAGAATCATGGAGGTCCTCTTCGATCTCGTCTCCGGCGAGATCTTCGGAGATGTGGATTCGAAGGACCTCCTCACCTACTTCAACTCACAAGGGAAGTCTGCACTGCAGCTGGCCTACGACAGAGGCGACTTCGAGGCCGTCAAGCTCATGTGCACCCTCTCGGGGGAGACGTTGACGGACGAATCCCTCCTGGAATTCTTTATGAATATAAACAGCTTTGGGGAGACGTTCCTCCACCTCGCTGTCCACCTGGAGGGGCCGGACATGATGACCGAGTGGTGCGCCTTCGTCAGGACCTTGCTCAATCCCACACTGATGGAGATTCTGCTCATGGTGCCAAATCAGAACGGCGACACAGTGCTGCACTATGCGGTGAGACTGCGCAACTGTGATGGTATCCTCTTCTGGTTCGGCCTTGCCAAGGAGGTGCTGGCCCCGGACAGCATGAAGGAGGTGCTCAGGAAGAGGAACAACATGGGTGACACAATACTGCACCTCATCTCTTCGGTGGGGGACACGACCGTGGTGCGGTATGTGTGCCAGCACCTGAAGGAGTTCCAGGGCGAGGACACGCTAAAATGGATGCTGATCCAGAGGAACAAGAATGGGGAGTCGGCCCTGCACCTGATCGTTCGAAAATGCGAGCTGGCTGTGGTCACTTTCTGGCTGGACTTTGTTAGGGAGGAGTTGGGCGTGGAGTTCTTGGCCGAACTTCTTCCGGAGACAAACTCGAACGGCGAGTCCGTGCTGCACGTTGGGGTCCTCAGGGATGACGTGGACGTGGTGAGGCAGCTGTGCGCATGTGCGGTAGATGTCCTGGACCATGACACCATGAAGAATTTCCTGACAAGGAAGGCAAAGAATGGCTCCAATGTGCTGCACTCAATCGTGACCAGGGGGAACATCCTGATGATGAAGGAGTTCTGGGAGTGCTGCATTGGAGTACTCCCCGGGGATTCCCTGGAGTCGTTCATAATCGAGACAAACGGTGGTGATGACACACTATTGCACCTGGCGACCACCAGGGGAAAGATTAGCATCCTTAATCAGACTTTCATTTACATGAAGGATCACCTCAGCAAGCAATCCGCCAAGGACGTCATGATGAAGAGGAACTTCGAGGGTAACGTAAACCTGCACATTGCTGTCTCCAAGGGCAGGATCGACCTACTAACACGCCTGTGGGACTGGCACAATGAACTGCTGAGCGACGAGGAATCCTCTGATGAGTTCATCCTGAGCACTACTTCCCGCGGGAACACAGTGCTCCACCTGGGCACCCTCAGGGGCGAGATCATCTTCCTGAACCAGCTGTGTGAGTGGTGTGAGGAGAAGCTGAGCAAGGAATCACTGAGGATACTGGTGCTGCTGCCGGACAAGAATGGCTCGACCTGCCTCCACCTGGCGACCAGCGAGGGTGAGACCTCGGTCGTCACCAGGATATTCGACTACGCCCGTGGCGTGCTCGAGGAACAGCAGCTGGTCAGCTTCTTCAAGAAACCCAATGAGGACAGGGACACTGCCCTTCACACGGGCGTGCGCAGGGGGAAGCTATCCATAACCATGTACCTGTGTGATTATGCCAAGCAGATCCTCGATGGAGACTCAATAAAGCGTCTCCTGATGCGATCCAACTGTCACGGGAAAACGGTTATGGATGAGGCCATGATGAGAGGCAGGAATTACTATGTGGAGTCACTGTGGGATTATGCAAACAACAAGGCGAAGGGCAACAGGGAAGCAGAGGAGTACAGGAGCAGGAAAGCTGCCAGGGCTCCGCAGTGTTCCACATTTTGAGGAGATACCAAGTTCAGTCAGGGTGAATTTGATTTCCCATCCGTCCCCACCCAGGATGTCAGAAAGTAACGGGGCACAGATCTATGGAGACATTATTAGTTTTGGATGGGGTAAAGAAAGGAAACACTTGTTAATTACAAGTGTTTGCTATTTTTTCTCTGCCCATCTGTAGAAATCTTCCTTGAAGCTGAGCCTGTGAGTATTACACTCTTGAGACTACAAGATATTATTGGATATTAGGTATCCAAGCTTTATATTAACTTTTTATTAATACTGGTAGCATGGCATGAGGAACCACTGATGAGCCTTAATTGACATTCCTTGCTGGAATAAAGTGTAACGTTAGCTTAAGTTAGGTGCTGAGCCATGTAGTTAGTGTTCCAATTGTCTCAGCTGTCAGATTTACACAAACATCTATTTATGTTTTACATTTAAAGCATTCATTGCTGATTTTCCTATTACAGGATTAAATTTCACAAAATATGCTCATAAACCAGTCTCCGTTTTAGGATTTTTGCCTCTTTTTCTATTATATATTTATATACAAGTACAATATTTGCTTCAGAGGTCACAGGACATTTTGTTTATTATCTTTTACTCAGGGATGGCCCTGGTTTAACATTCATACTACTGGAGAGGGAAACCAACAAAATCTCACCAAGGTCGCATCAACTCTATAAAATGAAAGTTAAAAAATAGTGGTTAGTGAGATTAGTTTGATTTTTGCATCAAGTGCCCATGTTTCTGGTAGTCCATCTTCATCAAAGAGTTACTTACAATTGAAAACTGTAGGCATTATCCACTATGAAAACATACAATCATGGTATTGTTTTTCCGATTGGTTGTGTCTTAAGTGGTTGACATTTGAAGAGGAATGATTAAGATTCTCCAATCACTTAGACGTGAGAGCGGAGTAGAAGAGGAGTGATTCCTTCATCCAACGATCAAAGTCTTAAGCATTTAAATACTATAGTTCCTACATAAAATTCTTATATAATAAACATGAGAATACAAGTCAATGCATGACTATTGCTAGCAAGGACATTTATGGGATTTTCATTCCGTGACATCCTAAGGTTGTCGGAATAGGTGAACGGAGAAGATACAATGACAGTGGCAACATTATACCTGGGTGTATTTAGAAAATATGAAAGTAGAATAAAGCACATTGGATGAAAAACACAAATTTTAACCTATGGTAGTCATTTCTCATATATTTAATTTCAAACAGCTGAAAAATATTAATTTTTCTTTAATATTAAGAAAAAGCTCTGATAGATACAACCATCACCTTGAAGAAAAACCCTGGGTGTAGATATCTTACCTCTTTACTGCTCCAGTTCCTCCACCCCATTGATACTGTAGCAATGTCCCCACATAGCATCTGTTGGGTAACGATTACTTGGAAGATGTGGTTTATTGATGAAAATTGACATCT
The DNA here is from genome assembly GCA_011762765.2 of Rhinocypha anisoptera. Classification (NCBI taxonomy): domain Eukaryota; kingdom Metazoa; phylum Arthropoda; class Insecta; order Odonata; family Chlorocyphidae; genus Rhinocypha; species Rhinocypha anisoptera. The sequence continues at coordinate 3,448 of WURS02394820.1, forward strand.
TGATGATTCTGCAATCAGCCTATTAACTGATTACCCGGTGTTCTATCATCAATTATAATTTGGAATACTTTCAGGTACCATGAAAACAGAAGTATACCAGCTACAAAATAAAATGAAAATGTGTTGTAATCATGGGTAAAAAAGGATTTGAAACACTATAATTTTGATTTTTTTATTGCAGTTCACTGGATTAATTTTGACTAAATGGGATGATTGGTTTTTGTAGTTCCAGCATCTTATTATGGATATTTTAAGAGGTGATTCAGCTGGGAAATCAACAGGCCAGAATCCGTCTTTCTTCCTATAGTTGTTTCCATGTAAACTCTCATTAGTGTGAGATGTTCCCGGCAGCAGGAGCAGAAGATATATATTTTGCACTGCAATCTGAATTTCAATAAGTAAAATATGTTCCAATTTGGTTTTTTTTTAAATTTAATTCAGTCAATGACATTCAATTTGCAAATAACACATTTACAGGCTTGTTTTAGTCAATATTTTCCAGAAATGGAACAGTTTTGTAAACACCTAATGACTAATGAAAAATAAGATTTTTTTAATGTACACATGCATGTTATTTCTTACTAATTTTGATGTACGTACAGTCAGATTTTAAACATGTACTGTGTTTTTAATGTTATTTATTTCTGAAATGGAGGATTGAATTAAAATATAATTTATATTTGTGAATGTCCATTTTATTTAGTCCTTATCATCAACATATTTGAGCAATATTAAGCTTCCAAGAAGAATAAAAAAATTTTATCTCTTGCACAAAGTATAAAATTCCAAATTTAGACAAAAGTGACATAAATGCACCAATTACTTGTGAATGTGAAGCAGTCCATATTGGACAGACAGGTAGGAAATTCCAAGTATGAGTCAAATAACATCAAGCACAAAAACTTGAAAAACACTTAATTTAAAAATGGACACACAAGTGATTTTAAAGCAACTATTCTACACATTGAAAATGAGACACTGAGATCTGATACTTTAGAGCAGTTAGAGATGTGAAATGTGTATCCTGTAATGTCCAAGGTATCAATTAATTTTTGCAGTCAACTCATTCCACCTCTTTCAAAAGGTAATTGCTCCTGATTTTATTACAATGTGACTACAAGTTGTTACTTTTGTACTTTTACCAACTCCCAGTACTTAACCTTTCCTGTTCAACCTTTCTCAAATTATTACTCAGCACCCCACCCCTGCCCTCTTATCCACCTTTTGTATATACTCGTATATATATATATATAGATGCATATTCCCAATGTACTTCACCTGACAATGCCATTAAAATGCAGGTTGTTAGCCAATAAAAACTCCTGTGGAATAAACAAATATGTTGCCACTTTATAATCACGAGTAGATTCCATCAAGTTATACCTGAAACAATAGATTTTCTCCCTCTAGATGAATAGTATATATACTATAACCTATAAGATAATATATGACCTAAGTTAATTGAAATATGGTATTTTTTAATATCTGGCTATGGAGAAGGATGGAAGATATATAGACAGAGATTAAAAAAGGATGTGTTACACATGGACTGACAGATGTTGAAGAAAATATGAAGTAATCAGGAAAAGTGAATGAACATGAAGCAAAAATAGAAGAATGCATAAAAAAGGCATATAGCATTGTATTCCATCATGGAAGGGTTTATAAAACACACTGCAATTCCACACGCAAATTGTAATTCACACACTGCAACTCCACATATGCATTTGGAATTGCAGTATGATTTTTTAAACCCTTACATGATGAGAGAATTCCACCAAGTGAAGCCTGAAACCATACCTTATATTGTATTCCATGTAAAGTATGTGGTGTTGGAAGTTGATTTGGCATGATGTCTACCACAGGTCATCATAAATTCCATTGTAGATGGTGTCAATGTTCAATATCTTCAGGGTTAAAAACAAACATTTTTTGTTCAATGATGACTGAATAATAATAATATCTGAGGAATTTAATTAAGGTATCTGCTACTTGAATCCACCAAACCAAGGACATCAATTAAAAATAGCCTTAACACAGTGCATATCAGTTAACAATGCATATATTTCTTTGACTGGTACAAACTTAATTCACAATTTACAGCTGGAAGTACAGAATATTTAACATACAAAACATGAAATATCATAATGGCACTGTGATGTTTGATACACTTGTTTGTTTTATCACAAGGTGGTGATGAAATGTTACATGCTTCATGATGGCCAATCCAGTTTTCATCTCTCCATTGCAAGAGTATTACACTAGGGGGAATGATTGTCGGCACTCATTACAGATGACTGGGTGAACAGATTGCTCCCGTGGCCTGCCACCGGGAATCCTTGGATTCCACTTTCCCTTCCTTTCGTAACTTCTCGAGGTGGTGACCTACGTTAACTGCAGCTGCTGGATGTAAATGCTCAGGTGTTTCCTGGTGAAATATACATAAGCTAAGTGGCACCACCCAACAATGAATTTAATGAAATATTATCCAATTTCACAAGATACTGCCGAAGAACAAAATGCTGCGATTTAACAAATCAAATATTTATTCTCATGACCCAGGGTTTCACAATGGCATGGCATCATCAGGTGAGGCAAAAAACATAGCAATATATATACAAAAAATATATATATGTATTATTTTCATCTACAAATTACTTCATTTCTTAATAGACTGTCTGCCTCTACTGCAACGTTTAAATCTTAATGTACCTCCTAGGAATCTACTAAGCCATCTGCAATTCAATACTGACTGGTACGAAACCAATTATGCAAAGTTCTCCCCTATAAATGCTGCTCTAATGCTCTCAAATTCATACCCTGAACTAGATGTTTTAATTGTTCTTTACAAGTGTTCAAAAGAAAATTATCAATATAAGATAAATAAAAGAAGAATATATATGTATATTTATATATATATAAATAATTGTATCATTTCATGTATTTGTGTTTAATTTTTCTATTGTCTCATCTGCTTTTATGTGCATGTAATATGACTTTATAGTGTGTTTTCTATGAATTATCTGTAAATTGAATAATTGATGCAAATCATGAACCTGTAAAATAAGATATTATTATTACAAAGCTGGGAGGGAGAAGGGAAGGTTTCGGTGTAAGAGAGGAATGTGTGAGGGTGGTGGGAGGTAGGAGGGTGAGTGGATTAACTCAGGAATATTGGTAGATGAAAAGGACAGCCTGGTGTCGGGAACTGCACACTCAAAAGAAAATGCGTGTTATTTTTCACGTGGCAGTCCACTTACTGTTTTAATAAACAACCAATAATCCCCGTTGGTTGTCAAGAGGCTTCTTGTTACATATACATTTTAAACAAATCACAAAACAAACATAGTTAAACATTTTCAATTTAATATTCAATTCATTTAATGATTCAAAAGGATGGGAAAAGGGTTAAAGAGAGGAGGAGTTCTACTTCTAAACATTACCCTGCAAACCGCCACAAGTGCAGGGGGTGAGCCACCACCAAACATTCACATTCACTCCCAAATGCAAATGTTAAGAAACAAATTGCACTCAGAATGAAGCAACCCGCATGCAAAATGAAATAAAATGGTAGAACATCATCCGCAACATATGGGACAATGTTAGACTTCTGAATACAAACATGCATGAAAATACTACAAATGCCGTCGCAATATGTAAGGTCCAAACGGGAGCTCTTCCACTTCTAAATTATCAGCATACTTTCAGGCATGACTAACTCCTTTACCTGTGGGGACAATGAATTAGTTTTGCAACCCTACTGGGCTGGGGGGAGGTAAGGATTTGGGGAAATGAAGGAGGAAACTAGAAATTTTAAGTTGTGGACCTTTAAAAATTTTGTTGAACGAATTACTGTATCCCTCCCACTCACCTCCCCTGAATTTTCCCAGTATCCCTCCCAGTACGAATGATCTTTTTTTTGTCATTTTTGCTTTATTTTGTCGCACACTCGTATGCAGGGGCTGTATATACCAGTTTAGGACTCTGGCGCGAAAGAGTTAACCACCACTCACCCTCCTGTCTCAGTCACTAGCCCACACTTCCGACCTTACACTGAAACCTTCCCTTTCCCCCATCCTCATGACCTTTCTTACCCCTCCTGCTTTGTGTATATATAGTGCTCTGTTTTTGGTTTGCCTCACCTAATCCTGCCGTGCCACTGTAAGACCTGGATTGTGAGAATAAATACTTGATTCATGAAATTGTTGTGTTTTTTCTTCCGTTCTTCAAGATGAAAGAATTTCACAGTGTTAAGCCTCAAACTATCTCTGAAATTGGTTCAAGTGCACTTTAATGTCAATGCTTAGTGAGATAAACAATTTTAAGGAAAGTTCTGCTACGCATATCATTCATCCATGAGTGCACCTTAACCTAAAAATAACAATAATAATAATAATATTTTATTGGTCGCAGGAGATATACATGTATTGTATACATACATAGGACCCGTCAGAGAAAAGTATTACAGTAGAAAAGCCCTGCAAATAACAATCTGAAAGAAATTACAACACATAGCCTCATTGAGGTATTCATTTATAGAATGAAACAATGCTTTAACACATACTGTTTAAAATATGCTTTGAATTTAGGAGTTGTCTTTTCTTATTTAAGTGAATTGGGTAGTTTATTGAATATTCTACAACTCATTGCAATCGGCCCTGAGCAGCAAGGAGTGAGATTATGTTGTTTTACTTTTTCTGTTTTGCATCATAATCTTTTTGGTTTCTTGTTACATAATCATGTACATCCTGATTTTTATGATATTGAGTTTTGATTGAAATTCTTTGATTAACATCACTGCATGGTAAATATATACACAAGGTAAAAGAAGAATTTTTATTTTTCTAAGCAAATGTGATATGAACATGGATATCAACACAGCATTTAAAATGAATATGTTAATATTTAATGCAGTTTTAAGTTTAAATTTCATTCCTATGATAAGCGCAGAGTATGAAATGTTATAGAAAGATATTTGTGGTGCAAAAGAAGCACACCGTACAGTTACACCAATCATTCTTCAATTAAGTCTAGAAAATATTTACACATGGAAAAAAGACTTGCTTGTATAATATCAATACAGTAGACTCTAGTCCTCGAAAACAAATGTGTAAGGTAGGAAAATAAATTCAATATAGTAACTATTGGAATTGGTAATGATAAAGGCATTACTACAGTATCAATAATACAGTAGCCATATTAGCAATACACTTTGATACTTACTGTATAAACGAGATGAACAATATCCATTTCAGTAAACCAAGTTTTGGGTTCATTTACCATCACTCTTACTATTTCTTGTTCTCTTTTATTCCGGTGATCTATGTAGAATTTTATTTTGGGTGATGGATTCTGAGAAAAGTGAAATAATTATCTTTCAAGTAAAATTGAGTTATTCACATATGACTTGTGACATTTGTCAAGAAACATACCTCTACTACTGGACCATGGCCGGGGTAAATCACATCAGGTTTTAAATTCAAAATTATATCAAGAGACTTCATGTACTCAAAGAGGTCTTCGAAAACTGCTGTGCCCTCTCCAAGAATACAATCCCCACTAAAAAGGGAGTTATCTTCCTTTAATGTTAGCACGATGTGGTCAGTGGTGTGACCAGGAGTGTGAATTACCCTGAAAAATCGTACAATATAACTCGACTTCGACTTTCATAAAAACTGTTATACTTCACTTTGGATTGCTGAAACTCCGTCAACAAACCTTAATGTAGCTCCTTCCGTTCGAATTTCTTGTCCATTTTCCAAAAAGTTTAAGTTAACAGAGTTAGAAAAGTAATCATCTTTGGCATCTTCCCTAGGGTATTTCCAAATTGATAGGTCAGGTTGTAGTGTTTCCAAAATATCTTCAACTCCACCAATGTGGTCATGATGCCAATGTGTAACAAGAATTCGGTCAAGCACTAGGTTTTCCTCTCTCAAGAATTTTTGTAAATTATTAATGTAGAGTGGTACATCCTTGTCGCCGGTGTCCAAGAGAATGCGTCTGGGGTCATAAGATAGACGCTTCATTAAAATTAAGAATGCAAGATAAAATATTACATGACATTCCTTAATAATTACTCCACACCTCTTTCCTGTTCCTATCAAATATGTATTCGTTCCTTGCAGAGTCATAGGACCTGGATTACATCCTAATATTCTTACAATTCTTGAAGATAGTTTCGAAATAGACGGTATAGTAGCGGACATAATTGCTTTTATTTTTGTGGTCAATTGACATAATAATGAGAAACTAAATAAAATTCAACTTCGACTTTCATATAAATAATTAAAATGATATTCTTTTATTTTAAAAGTCACTTCAAATGTAATATAATATGTTTAGGTTACAATTAATAATATAGTAATATAACTGTTATAGCGTAGTACATTTCCGTCACCCAGAGGGTAAGAAGAATGGCGACTCGCTCACTGCTGAGATGGGGCAGCTTCTCAAAAAGTCAATTAGGTGGGTAAATAATTTAATTTTCAATTAGTCAATTTTTACCTTTAATTGCTATAATATATTTACAATGTGTAAGAATAACTCTGAGGCAATTTCTTAGTCGTAACAATTTGTTATTAGAAATCTATTTAAGGGTATAAAATAACAACTACGCATATGTTTTAAAATATTTATAGGTCAATTTGGGTTGCCAGCCATACAATATAGGCCAAACTCATCTCAGCCCGCTAAGGTAATCGTTTTTATCCCGTTTCTCGTATACGGAAAAAAACATTTTTCGGTTTCCTCCTCTGTTGATTTGAATTTCTATGCCTTTTCACCCATGTTTGTTTATTGACTTTTAATGTTCGCCTGGCCGGATATTTTCAAGGATGCCAGTGCCCTAAATTTTCAGTCACAAGCAGGCGTGGGTGCTAAAAATTTATACAGTTAATTATTTATCTGAGCCATATGAGAACTTTTCTTGTTACCAATGTTTGCTATTCATTTTCAATTGCAGACCAAATTTGGAGATTTGAAGGACGAAGATAGGATTTTTACGAACTTATATGGAAGGCATGATTGGCGTTTGAAAGGAGCCTTAAAAAGAGGAGACTGGTATAAAACTAAGGAGATTGTACTGAAAGGAGCGGAATGGATTATAAGTATGTATGGTTTACTTGAATAAGTATACCTATGTCAGTAATTAGCATTATTCATTGTTTTGTAAAGTTTCAAGGTAAAAGTACCGCGATTTAAAAGCCCTGATTTATATAATCTGTTTTATTGTCTTTTATTTTGGCAACACTTGCTATTTATCCAATATGTTTAACATTGAAATCATTTCGCCGAAGAAAATTAGGATTCAGTGTTCATACTAAACAAGTGAAGGTAACAAATACTATTTAGACAATCTTGGTGAGGATAGCATTCCACTGATATTTTTTATTAGGTTTATTTTCAAACAAAGAGGGTTGTAGAGTTTCAAAAAATTGAAAGAATTGTGGTGAAGTTGTGACACACGTAAATATCGCTACTCCCCGTACCACAAGTTGGTTGATATGGTTAAATTTTAAACTATAGTTTATACTGAATTTGTATATTCATCGTATTCAGAAATTCACATTGAGTCTAATTCAAGTATCGTAAATGTTGAATACAGTTTTTTATTATGTATTTGCAATCCTGTATGGGTATTAATTGATCGGGCGTGATTAGTTGGATGGTTGAAAAAATTTATTTTGGAAGTTGAGTAATGCAAGAATTCAGTTTATCATGATCCTGGTTTGTTAACATGATTAGAGGCCAGATTGAAACTTAATCTGTCATATGTAAAAGGTTTCCCATGGACATTATTACCACTACAAGGGAAAGTTAATTAAATATAGATCTGACATTGGTAAAAGTGGCTTAATGCTGCCATGTTGAGTACAAGTGATATTGTCACCCTCTGGCACTCATTTGCACCAAAATATTCTCAACTCTTCTCATGAGATAGCATGGGTTTCCTTATTACTAGTTGCTTTTGGGACAGTAACATGATCAGTGCCTCAAAATGCATGTTATCTGGCTTCAGTCCAGAAACTAATGTGTAAAACACCAGCTAGCACCGACTGAATTCCTGTAAATGGATTGATTGGCTGTCAAATTATTACTAGAAGTTTGCTCACACAAATATTTGCTGACTTTCTTACCCTCTGTGCCTGTTGATTACTTAAGGCATATAGTCTTCATGTTAAGAGACTCATTCCCCTATCCCAATATGGTTATCATATTTTTAAGGCAGCCATATATCAAAGCACGTGAAATCAGGCAGTTAAATTACATATGATGATGACTGGTAATTACTGGTTAAGGTACGTTTTTGATGAACATAAGAAAAAACAGATCACTCTCCATTCTGTGATAAATTTCTTATCTTCTCTGCATATTTCTGCAGCCATATATTTTTCAGAGGCATATTCATAGAATGAAGTCAAACTTTCTAAAAGGGAAAAACTGTATTATCTGTGATGGTATATTATAAGTGCTTTTGTGCTACTGATTAAAGTTTAAGGTGTTTTATTAATCAGTTGCAAATTGGAGAGTCTTTTATTAATCGTGCATATTTAGAGATTTAGCTTAAGTCATATTGAGATTTTTTAATCATCTCAAGGAATGATACACTCATCAGTTATTCAAAAGCTGTATCCAACAGCTAGATATTTTTTCATTGATGGTGTTTAAATGATCAAAATTATGATAAAAATGAAATTGTGATGGAGATCCACATTTTTTAACTGAAATATAATTCCTCAACCCATGTTTTTTGATGGAATCCTTTTGCCATTAGATGAAATCAAAGCATCTGGTCTCCGTGGAAGAGGAGGAGCTGGATTCCCTTCTGGCATGAAATGGAGTTTCATGAACAAGCCATCCGATGGCAGGTATGGACACACAAGTTGTAAACATTCATTCAGTCATGCTTGTCCTTTGCCCTCAGAGCCATTGTATTGTAATGGACCCTGATTTCAATTGCCTGAAGAGTTTGGCCCCTTGAATTAAAGGTATATTATGCCACCCTTTTTTTGGCCACATTATTTTGGATAAAACAGAGGAACCCTATGGTTAATTCTTTGAGAGACACAAAGGTGATTTGTTTATTATGAAAAATCACACGTTATGATTTTATTCTTAATGGAAGTAAAGCTAAAATTATAATAGGCAAATACCCTTGAAATCATGTTTTTAATTATATAAAATGCTGATGTTTGGCTTATGTACAATCCAATCTCAACCTCGTAAGCAGAGCATTTGTCCTTTGAGCTAAACTTCATAGGTTCGAATTGAAATCTATTTTTAAGCTCTGCAACCTTGGAGTTTGTCTAAATTTTCTGGATACCATAACATTTTCGACTTGGTAGCCTTCACTGGAAGGAAGCAACTCTTTGTTCTTGATACTTTTTTCGATTTACCCCATGCTTTTGTGCCAAAAAGTATGGGGCCAAAAATTGGTTTTTGACTATTTGTGGCCGAAAAATGGGCTGAATCAAAAAAATTAAGAGAGCACATACCATTTCTTTTCTCCTATGGAATACAACTGTGCTGTAAATAATGGGTATTCCCATTTTAAGAAATACAGATTTCCAGTCAAAAAAACCCACTCCCGGTGCAAACCGGAAGTTGATATTATGTGCAATCGATAAAAATGAACGCTAATCTACTGGTTAAGGTAGGTTTTTGATGAGTCTGAGCTTAGATTGGCCACATAAAATCTAGCTATAATCCCTCTTCTTATCTGTATACTTCCTACACCCTATTATTCTGTCCCTATTCTCTTCCTTCACCTACCCTGCTTACCCAACATTCTACCCTCTATTACAACCTTCAACAACCCATTGCCTTCCCCTTCCATCCACCTTTCCTGTCTTTTTTCGATCTCTCGCAGCAAATGCCTCTCGTACCTTACCATTCTCAGCACTTCTTCATTCGTTTTCCTCTCTGTCCACTTCACCTCCATCCGTCGCCAAACCCACATCTAAAAAGCCTCCAATCTATGCTCATCAGTCTTCCTTAAGGACCAGGTTTCGGATCCATATAGTTCTATGCTCCATATTAGGGTTTTCACTAATCTTTTCTTCAAATTCTCCTCTTTAGGGTCCCTCTCATGATTTCTTTCCTTTTTGCTGCGACCTATTTTGCTAATGCAATTCTTCGTCTGATATCCATGACACTACGTCCATTTTCCTCTATGATGCTTCCCAAAAATAAGTAAACTCTTCTACCTGTTCTAATCTATTCCCTTCTAGCTTGATATTCAGGCTAGCCTTCCTACTTCTCGAAAATCTCATCACTTTCATTTTCTTAATATGTATTAATTTTCATCCCAAATGTCTGACACTAATCCTGTAAAGCATTCAACAAGGCCTGCAGTCTCTTGGCTGAATCACAAACTAGGGCTTAGTTGCCGGTGAATCTGACTGACTTAACGATTTCCCCACCAATTTTTACTCTTTGACTCATCCGTCTCCCATGCCTCTTTTTACCATATCCTCGGAGTACAGATTTATCATATCCGATTTACATACATAATGGAATCATCATTTTAGCGAAAGCATGCTTTTTTATCGCTCTCACAGGGGTGGACGGGTGATTTTGTAACACCCTGTGTGTGTGTTGGAGTATTGAGCCATGAAACTCTCGTTACTTGCACACAATTACTTTTGAATCTTGAAGAAGTTAAATCGTGAGGCTTGTTGGGTGCATTCATATACATATAGAGAGAGAGAGAGACTGTAAACTGTTCCCTCGACACAGACCGAAGTACCTGGTGGTGAATGCCGACGAGGGCGAGCCTGGCACGTGCAAGGACAGAGAGATCATGCGCCACGATCCCCACAAGCTGGTCGAAGGATGTCTGATCGCCGGTCGCGCAATGGGGGCACGGGCCGCATACATTTACATCCGAGGGGAGTTCTACAACGAGGCATCTAACATGCAAGTTGCGATCTGCGAGGTGAGTTGGCAGATATGATTCCTCCCCCCCCCCCCCCTACTATGCAAATCTGTGCTGTCGGGCTCGTACCATTGAACCCCAAACAGACCCGTGACATTCTCATAAGGCCCCATAGAATAATATAAGGATTGGCTACGGTGGAGACACATGGTGAGCATGGGTTACAAATGGGCAGTAAATTCGAACCAGATTGGGCACCTAATGTCTTAACTTGATAATAAGTTACACTAATTTCACAACAAAAATATATATTATAAATAAATTTTACTAATCTCCTTCCCCACCAAGAATAAACATTCCATACACATTCCTGTCAGGATGGCAGAAGGAAATAGGAGCACTGGTATAAGAATTAAAGAAAAACATCAGTAAGAAAACATCACCACTTAATTGTTCATATTATATTTTCAATTAAACAAGAACACAGCAGCCAAGCACTTGAAAGAACTTTTATGGGATTTCTATGTATACCATAAACTGTACTACATAAACTACCTTCGAAGATGCCATATTCACGTGAAATTCAGCAAACTGCTTGTCAATTCTTCGCTTCACTTCAATCACAACATGTATTTAAAAAATGGAAGTGACAGAAGTAATAAACAAAAGAAAGAACATTTGTTGCCATTTCAATGCCTTTCTTCCCTTCCTTTGGTGAGTCTCATCCCCTTGTCCTCCCAAAAAATAGAGTTTTGGTCATTTGATAATTCCTTATCGAGCTTTACCTTCATCACATTCATAGCACCTCAGGGAATCTGTCACTTTTGCATTTTGAATGAAAACCTTGAGTTATGGGATGCTGTAAAGTTAGATAAATTTTTAATTGTAACATAGTTCTGCCTTTAATCTTGGTAAAATTTTATTTCTTTTCATATTAAAAATATCTGTATCAAATGATATAACAGTACACTTTTATCTCTTTTGTTTTGACTTTTGAAGTCTCTATCCCAATGAAGTCATTGTTGTTTTTATTTTGAATGAAAACTCCCACCAGCATCTTACTCTGTGTACATGAGAGTAAGGATTGCAAATGTGTGAATTTCCCTTGCTTTCACGATTCTCCCTGTATCTCTTCTGATCTGATTACGTCATGGTTGTCACCGTCACTTGTGCAGGCATACCAGGCCGGTCTCATCGGCAAGGATGCGTGCGGCACGGGCTTCGACTTTGACGTGTACATGCACCGAGGTGCGGGGGCGTACATATGCGGGGAGGAGACGGCCTTGATTGAGTCCCTGGAAGGAAAGCAGGGCAAGCCCAGGCTGAAGCCTCCCTTCCCGGCTGACGTTGGTGTCTTTGGGTGCCCCACGACTGTGACCAACGTGGAGACTGTTGCTGTTGCACCTGTGAGTGATTCGGGGGAGAGGGGGGAGGGAGAAGGGGGTCAGTTGTTCAACGATGTAAATTGGAGAGTTCAGTATTATTTATTATTCCTATTTTTTGTTTATGCTTCTTGTTGACTCTATGCTTACTTGTTTACAGTAGAAGTCTGCTATAACGAGAGCTGATAAATATGGAAAAATCTCTCGTTGTAACGCACACTCATTATATATTAAATTCGCCTCTTTCGGCATTTATAAAAGCGCCAAAAGTGGGCAAAAATAAGCCATGGAGTAGTTGTATCAATCATCTGCAAATTAGTGGAAAATAGATCGTTTCATTAAAAATATTTTAAAATATTGTCACCAAAAGTCATGCACTCGTAACTAATGTAAGTCTTGAATCGGTAGTATCTTTGGCAACGTTTCCCGAACAATCATAGATAAGGTATGGCCAAGAGGAGGGTCAAGAGATTGGCTGTCCTGCTAAGGTCAACAGAGACAAATGGGTTTTCCCTCCATTGTCTACAAGTCTAGCACACAGCTCCATATGTTTGTTCTTTTATTCCGATCGGCTATAAGGATGAAATAGCACCAGAGAATGACAGCCTGGAACACAGATTCCAAGATAAGTTGTTGAGTCATTCCTCAGGAAAGTCTGTGGCATAAAACCACAGTCTTCTCTCATAAAATCACCAAAAAGGCTCTCATAAAGCCTTCCTTACATTGTAGATTCGAGAAACACACATGACAATGTGAAGTGTGTTTGAATCTTGCCGGTTATGCAACCCGTGCATCAACCACAGCAAAATCTACTCACTGTAGCAATAGTGCAGATATGACCACTCGTAATAACCAGCGGAACTCCCTATGTTTTAACACGTGGACCAACCAACGCAAAACGATCACTACCTATAGCGATACTCTCATTATAAGCCATACTCGCTTTAACGGACTTCTACTGTATTTTCTGAAATGGGAAATTCCTCTCCACTTTTGTTTGATGGCATAGCAAACTATTCACAATTATTCATGAAAGGTGTTTTGGTCTTTGACATAAATTTGCTTTGAAAAATGCTGGAAAAGCATTTATTGATCATTATTTATGCAATACATAATTTAAAGTTCTTAAAGATGCAACGATAGGGCTGTGACCAGCTGCTAAGTAGCTTGCATGGCTGATCCTAATTGGACCTCATGGACTTGCTGAATTATATGTATTTAGAAGTGCCTCCACTCATTGCATCCCTTAAGGCTGGGACACGGTCGATCGGAAACATTGAAGGGAGCCTTTAATGTAAAAATTATAAGATGAGAACTTTCACTAATACAGACACATTAGCCATTTACACTCCTCAAAAGAAGTTGACACTTGTATGCAGAGAGGAGGAACTGAAATATCATTTAATTAAATAATGTCACACGATATATTTATCTTTCTCATTTTCCACTG
>WURS02394929.1:0-17155 GCA_011762765.2 Rhinocypha anisoptera
ACTCGAAACAACGTACTGGGTGCACCATTCACGGACCCTGAGGAAGTCAGACGCACACCCATTAGGGACACACTGGCCTTTAAGCAAGGGCATTGATCTCTACGGGTGATGGTATGCGGTGGATGGTACAAAGGACCATTATGTCTAAGTGTCCTTGGGTCCCCATTTTCAGGGGCCCCTCCACCTCACTCTTTATCTATCAATCTACTTCATAACGAATACTAAGATCTTGAACCTGTAAGGAAAGAGATGTTCCCCTGAGAAACCAAAGCACATTTACTTTCACGTCATACGGGCGTGCGTTGACTTTTTTTTCTTGGGGAACTGTTTTTTTTTGTTCTAAGGCATCTAAGGTTCGCAGATCTTAATTTAGTCCTGGGGGATCCTTTGGCCAGCTCCTGACCATCTCTAAAGTTAATCTTATGCAAAGGCTCGTTTCACTCGTCTCATTAATGAAAGTTACATATACAATACATATTTTTGAGCAGTCACCGTTTCGAAGCAGAGGTTGAGGATGCTGGAAGATATCATTTCTCCCGAAAAGTGCTAACCAATTGCGGAAATAGAACTCGAGGAGTAGGACCGGTTTCTGAAACAATCGTGGATGAGAGGAGAAGTTCTACTTACTGCAAGGCACAAGTCCAACTTTGTGAAATTAAGCACTAAATTAATAGATGGTGATTAAGCAAAAAATATTTACATAAAGCACAGTGCAGAGATAAGAGTAAAACGAACAGACATTTTTCTTCATTTTTACTGGTGTCCGGTGTACTTGTCGGAATTTCTCACTGAGGAAACTAAAGGAGGAAACCTTGTGTTCCATCAAAAATATTGCTTTATTGTGCCATGTCCTTGCGTCGCGGCATCGTAGCATAATCATATCAATATATGAGAAATAGTTTCAGGCGTGACTAGGAGGAAGTCTCTCATATCTGGAATGTTTGGTGAAGTATTAACACTCCAATCTGTATATAAAAATTTATTTTGAGCGACCAAGGTTTCGTTGTGAGGCAAAATTATCAGGAAGTTCGATTTTGATATAAACTTCGATAATATAATTTTTGGCGGTCATAGAAGTAACGACGATAGAAAATTTGTCAGCAGACGTTTCTTGGTCTATAAACCATCAAGGTTGATGGAAGTCTAAAAAAATGTGCGTTTATAATAAAATTCTATGAATCATTTAATAAATATATTGATATACAAAAACTTATGTATTCATATGTATAATAATAATATACTGCTATAATGACAATGAACTAGCACCATAAAACATTGTCGTCTCTGAAAATTTATTTGTCTTATTCAATAAATTCCCATAAATCTTTAATTTTGAAGGAAGTTATAAAAAATTGAAAATGGTTGAAAAACATAAATGAAAATTAACGAAAATCAAACTGAATTTTTTTTAATATATCATTTTTCTGTTAAGTTATAGAGTTGGCCTTATACAAGGCTCAAAATAAATTACTCCATTGTTTTCCTTTTGATAAATAAACCCTTCAAACAGTACTGACTGATTTCCACGGTCACGCAAGTTCTGAATCCCTCTACGTAAGTAAACGCTTGAAACGATCATGGAGTGATAAGAAGAGGAAGTTTGTACTCAACCAATATGGTACCTTTGAATGTCACATTCGCAATATATTTGAGTACTTGTACTTTAGAAACACAAATTCCGTCACATACGTCTTTCTGTCTTACGCTCTGCAAAAACATGGTGCCATCACATTTGTTTCGGCGCGACTTCTACATTCCTTCTTGTTGCGGTACTACAAGAAATCAAGTCAAAGAGACGTCCCTGCAAGTGAAATGTCACATTTTGGAAAAGCAGTTATTTAGAATTTGTTTCAAACTCCGGCTAATATTTGACAAGTACGGAGTGTGTAAGATACCAGTCGAAATTTTCTCGGCGGTTAAACTCTTAACGATTGTCGCATTGTATTACGCGATGTAGTCATGAGATAAGAAAGACACACCAGAGTCAAACACGCCAAGTCTATCAAGTTGAACTGTTTTTAAAAGCCCGTCCCTTACAGTTTCATTACTTCATCGTGCATTCACAGTTTGACTTTGGAAGTCTTTCTGAAGTTCTTCCTGCATAAACAGTCCCGAAATTTAATATGAACAGATCGCTATGTCCTAAGAAGAGTAATTATGAAACTATTATATTATATTTGGGAAATCTATTTAATATTTGATATTTTTATAACCATTAATACATTCTACAAGGTTGGACGTTTTCATTATGTATAGATTGCAACGTTTCCTTAGTAAAATTTTTCCAAGAGTCTGTGGATCACAAATTTATGAGACAAAATGGACAGGTATGAATGTTAGGTGCTTAAGATATGAATGGATAAGTGAATTTGAAAAACCGTGCGGCATAATTTTTTTAATTATGAGCAAAAATAGTTATTAAATACCTATTTTTCCGCTCAAGTTTCAAACGAGATAACTTCGCGTTATTTATTCTTAAACTAATTGTAGAAAGTAAAAAATCTTCAAATTATTCTTGTTTCATAATACACTTGAATCCTCCCATGTACTCAATAAACTTTTAAGTTTAGGGATGGACTGCGTCGGTGGATTCAGGATTGTTTTGGTTTATATGGCTTTATTTCAAACTGAAATTAAAAACTATTTCTCTAAACTTTTTCGTCCCTTCGACTGACTTTAAAAAATTGATTTTATGACATCAATTTAGAAAATCTCCTACGACTAGTAAACTTTTCCACGTGGAATAATCCGGATTCTATTTGAATATCTCCGATATTTTCTTGGTTATTTCCTCTTCGTGTACTTACTTTTATCTCGTTTTTTTATAATTCCAACCCAATTACTCACTGAGTACAACAAAATAAATAACCAAACATTCTCACCAACTGTCGTTAGTAGCTGGACTCCATGCTTATTAATCCAAAAACATCTTTTGAAAAAGTAATAACACAGTCCCTCGCATGCCTCTTCACTGTACTCTTACCATCTTCCGAATATGAAGCCTCTCTGTGCATGGCCACGATAAAACTCCTTTCGAAAACAAACCCCGTCTCAGACACCTCGAGAACCTCAAAACCGCCCCTATTACCGTATCCACTTCCCTCCGAAGTTATTCCTCGCTTAAGGACATTACGAGCCGCACGGAATGAAGTAGGCTTCTGAGAAATGAAATCCGCCCACGCCGTCGTCGGAATTCATTGCTAAATTTATCGACATTATTCCCCGCCTCCACTGAGGTGACATGCCCACTACTCCACCTTCCTGTGTTCCCTGTCAAACGCCTCTGTTTTCCCATCCATCTCCACCCACCCAAGGTACGCTTCCCCCTCCCCATCCCTTTCGTCTCAAGACGACCTGAAACTTTTACGGCCTTCGTACAATCCCTCACCCTATCTCACTCCCATATTTTCCCCGACCACGTAGTCATCCTTAATACATCCGCTTTCTTCACTACCACACTGAGGTCACGTTCAGCCTCAAAGTTCTTAAAAACCAAACATTATTGTTTTACAATTATAAATTGTGTATGTTATCAAATAATTCCACTGAAATCACCTTAGTGGAACAACTCTTAGCCTAAACCTACCTCCAAACTCTTAATAATATATATTAATAAACCCAGTATAATTACAAACCTAAAAATGTGATAAATAAGTGTGCAGTCTTTAAACATGACCTGGTTCATTATGTTAAACCTCACTCTCTACGTACGAGTAAGTAATTTATATACACGTTAAATTAAGGTAATTTATAGCTCTACAAAATTCGGAATAAAATTTTACCGTGCGTCCAAATGTCATGCATACTCGCCTGAAATTCTTTGTGGGAAACATTTCGTGTCCACCCTTTAATGACCTTGCGTATACATTTCAAATTAGTTCCAACGCGTCGGGGAGGGGGTTGGATGGGTGACTCGGTGTCTTCACCGGTTTTTTTCAACAAGAGCTAAAAGCCCTTCAATAGCCAAAAGCGCCACTCGCCAGGCATCCCTTTTGAATACGATTCCGACAGTAGTCGGTTTTAAAAAAAATGGCATCGCACAAGGGTAAATTAGTCTGAAAATTGAAATCCTCCGTTGGAAATAACCTTACCTTTTTACTACTCCTCCATCGTGAGTGCTTAGTATCTTGAATGTTGTTCGGTTCGCCGCGTTTCATCGGACGGCAGACGTACGTTCCACCGGAATTATCGTTAATATTCAATTTTATTAGTCGTTCCGGGAAGGAATGAGCCTTGGTGGTGATATAAACTTCATCCGCCTGGTCATCCTCCTTCCACTCGTCGTGTCTTCAACACACGTCGCCTACCCCACCCCTCCCCCCCCGACTCCACGGAGATCGCTGCGGAAGAGACATTTTGATCCGCGACCTCGCACATGGGCGCGAAGCGTTCGCTCTCGCAAACATTCTCACTCGCTCCCAACTCCTCGCATAAACAGGGTCTCGCCCACGCGAACTCTCTCGCAGGCATTCATTCCCCTTCTCTCTTTCTTTCTCTCTCCCGCATCGTCAGGCAGCAGGAGCGGCGGCAGAGCAGGCAATGCGGGCAACGCTGTGAAGAGCTCTTCCCCCTCCTCCTCCTCCTCTTCCTTCCCTCTTTCGAGTCCCCTTCCCCTTCACCACACCACCCCCCCCCCCTCCCTCCTCCAACCTCTCCCAGTCCACACCGCCACCCATCGATAAAGTGCACGCGAATATACATCGCCAGCTGTTGCGTTACATTAATACCTGTTGAGCTGGAAACTCACGGTGAGGAGAAGAGGGTGAGAGGGAGAGAGAGGAGGTAGGGGTGGGGAGTGGGTGGGTTGGGGGCGAGCAGCCGAGGGGGAAGGGGAATGGGTGTCGGGGATGTGAGGGAAAGAGGGAGAGGAGGACATCAGGACTTGAGAGGGAGATGGGGTGTGGGGTGAGGGGGAGGAGGCGCGGCGGTTTGGGTGCGGGGCGCATCAGGGCGGCGGCGGTGCGAAAGAAAAATAGAATATCAATACACGAACGCGCGCGCAAACACCCCACCACTTCGGAGGTCTGCATTCTCTCTCCAGCATGCTCATCATCTCTCTCTCTCTCTCTTCATATACAATCCTAGCGCAAACGGCTGAGCATACACGGTGACAACAAATTATAGAAAATAAGGAAGTGGATAGAAAAAGGACGAACTGAAAATGTGGTGAGGTAAATGGGAACCCACCATTTGATATGAGAAAAAAGCTTTGTCTTCAACCGGGTCTGGAACACAGTTCTCCCAATTGCAGGTCGCCGGTCGGGCATGTTCTTGGGGGATCAGGGTTCTAGTCCCGGCTTAGGGCAATACTTTTTTTCTCGTATGAATTGGTGGGTTTCCATCTTCCTTACCATTTTTTATGTCCGTCCTTTTATATGTTCCTTTTTTTTCGAGGTGTTGGTTCCAAATCGGATTTATCCATCAGGCTCCTTATGCCGGAAGGATAGGAATGAAAGGATAGAAGGAAGTTTAAGCTTAGAAGAGCCTTTTTTTTGTTTCAAGTCTGGTTTAGCTATAAGTCTCTTCAGATCGGGCGGTAGGGTATACAAGGAAGGGAATGGAAGGGTAAGAGGAAGTTTAGTCTCATAAGAGTCTCTAAAAAATATGTTTCAACAAGGGAAACTATGTCTATATCTTAGAGGAGCCTATTCCTTTCTTTATTTACTGCAATTTGTGTTGTGTTTTTGCCAATTGACGGTTATATCTTTATGAGTACATGGCCTTATGGACTCGATATCCTGCTTTGACTACGCCTGCCTCGAAACGCACTATACCTCTTTCAATTCGTGTGGCCCTTAAAAATGTTCCCTTCCTATCTTCCCTTGTGTTTGTCCTTTCTTCGATAGTGGTAAGATTCTCAGCACCAAAACGCCATCTGTTGTCGGCCAAAGCTGTCATGGCCATGTGGTGAATAAAACCCCCACAAATTCATATGTGGGGAAGGAGTTCTCGGTGGTGTAATGTTTAGCATGCCCAACCGGCAATTGGGAGACCCGGGCTCCAGTCATAGTTGAGGACAAAACTTTTTTCTCGCATGAAATGGTGGGTTCCCATCTTCCTAATCACATTTTGTGATCATCCTTTTGTATACCTATCCCTTTCGCTATTTTCCCTAATTTGTGTTATGCTTCCCCATATGGCGGGTATTCCTTCAGATATAACCGCCTCATGTCACGCGAAATCATATCACAAGTAACAGGAAATAAGGATTGGAATACTGACACATAAAAAGACGAACACTAAATGTGGTCAGAAAATGTGTAATGATTAGCATGTCCGACCGAAAGTCGGGAGGTCCGGTTTCGAATTTCGGCTAAGAACAATTTTTTTCTCTTAAAAATCGGTGTTTCCATCAACCATACCAGTCTTTTGTTTCTTTTTGTGTGTGTGCGTGTGTTCGTGTTTGCTTCTCGCCTTAGTTTTCCTGAATTATATATATATATATACATAAATATATATATATAATATATATGTATGTGTATATATAGATATACAATATATATACATCCGCTTCCCTTCCCCCTTTTGGATGGAGGGTTCCAGGAATCTGGAGCCCAAGGGGATCCGATGTCTACTACGACGGCAGAGGCGGTGATATCGGGATTTCGGAATTGGGAAGGTGGACTTTTTCCCAGTTGGAGAATTTTCGACAGCTTTTTTGAAAAAGGTTCAGGAGAGGACGTAATTTTGTTCCCTTTTCCCCTCCCTTCACATATCCCCTTCTCCCCCCACCCCTCCTTCACTGGAGGGCCTGCCCCAACTGCGGCGTGCTGGCCACCGTAGTGGCTATTTTGGGAGGAGTGTGACTGTTGAGGTCATCCTTTTCGGTCACCTTCAATTGCGTGGTTCACAAAGAATCACGATCGACTTGTACTTGATTTCCTTTTTTTGGCTGGTATTCTCTGATAACGCCCGTCCCCGTGCGGCGACATGATATAGTTACATTAGGTGATCACATATTTTCTTTGGATGGGAAAAGTTCACGGTTCCTGGTTAGATGTGATGGAAGGAAACCATCTATATAAATGAAAAAACACTTTTCCACAAAAATACTTCAATGCATACAAATCACGTTTAGGCTTACTTCGCCATCACCATCAGGTAAAACACTGCCTAGTCTTGTACCTAAGGATGGCGAAGTGAGCCGAAACACGCTTGTTACGCATTGAAGTATTCTTGTGGAAAAGTGGCCTTTCATTTATCTTTGGATGGGGTTGGAGTACCAGATAGGCTAGCAATTAAAGTTAGATGCCGTATGATGAAGAAATTTCTTTCAGGATGGCGAATGGAATCTGAAATTACATGTAATCTACTCTCTTCATTACGGCCACTGAATTATTCTTATTCGCTTGTATAGCACGAGGTTATCCTAGGTCAACGTTGTCTGTAATGATTCGGTTGCGAAAGAATCTATCGTCCTTCAGTTTCTGAACGAGTTTTACCTATTTCAACATTTAAACATGTGGTCTGTTTAAGATTTCTTTTCTCCGCAGCGTTTTTTCTCCAGTAGTAACTCACAGCCTATGGCGAGATTCACGCAGTTCTTCTGTGAAGGGGGTGAATTCGGAACGACAATCAAACCCTTACTCAAAATGGCTGTCTACAGAGAATTGAGTTAATAACCGGGGAAGTTCACAACCGTCTGACTAAACGAATGTTGGATTGCGGCCCGCTCTTGTTTCCGCGGATAAATCCGCCGTCTTAACTGGTTGAGTTTCTTTTTTTTTATGTGGATCCTCTTACATTGTGTGATTTCACTTCTTCATTGACGACCTGATGGATGAAGTGATATTTTAATGATGCCGCGTGAATTTATTTCCCCTCAATGCGAATTGGAAGTTTAAAATGAAACAGATTTTTGTAATCAGACCACTCTGGGAAATTAAAAAGAGAATGAAAATGATTGCCCATAATGTGGCGTGTGAATATGGTAATACCCATACTAGAGGATCCAATCCTGAAAGAGAAATAAACCTTCTCCTCGATAATATGTGTAAGAATCCACTGTGATCATTTAGTTAATGGGTGATATAGAGAAAATGCGAGTACTTTAAGGCTTTAAATAATACAACCAAACTCAAAAGTAATACATATTTGTGAAAATGAATTATGGTATACTCGTAAAAATAAGAACTAATACACCCTCTGCCTCTGAGTGAGCCATATATCGAAGTAGGACGGTAAAAACCGCTAAGATATTGGATTTCAAAACCTGGGTAGGGAGGATTAACCAGAGATATTGGTCAGAGACTGAATGGAATTTTTACAGGAGATTACATCTCGAGTTCCCGAGAAGTGTTTGTACTACATCTTCTGCGCGTATTCATTCACAGAGAGAAAATAAAACCGAAGATAGAATGGACGAGATTTTTCTAGGAGGTGCTCCGTCATTCATGTCTTCGGAAAGATGAAGGGTTAGGATGACGGGGAAGGGGAAAGCAAAAGAAGGAAAGGCTAGACAACATCTAAGGGAAGGGTCAGCTATTGGCGTTTGAGCCACGATCAATCTCTTCAAAAGATGAGGAATGTGTTCGACGTAACATTCTTTGAGCGGTTGTAATTTCACTGGGACTTCTTTTCAAACAACATTTCTGGGGTCTTTCCTTTCCACCTCCCTCTCCTTCCATGCTTTCTTCACGTGCGGTAACCTTAAAGATAGGCCTCACACATTACATATTGAGGATTAATATAAGACAATCGCTTGAAGCCCTATGCTATTCTTGAATTCGTACTCATTCTTATGAACCTCTTTAATGTTTAACGTTTCCAATTTATCTTCAGTTTGCACAAATATCTTCGTATGTATCCTCTCTCTCTTGCAATCATAGTCATTTCATTTCCCCCACCGTAACTGTATTTCTTGAATTGAAGTTACGAAATTGAATCTAAGTCGTTTACGTATCAATATTGTGATTGAAACTTTAAAATTCTAGTATCCATGCATAAAATATACAACGCCTGTGCATACTTTCGTTTACGTCATTTGATGTCTTCATTTACTGTGTACTTGGGCGTGCGTGCATTCATCAGTGAGTGGGGCCCGTGTGTATATTAATATACGTAAATATTTCTTCTCTTGAGTTAATTCACTGTTATTACAATTTTGATGAAAAAATTCGTTTCCAGCGTCTCTCCTCCTACCATTCCGTAATGTAAAAAAATAAAACCATCGAAATAGATAGCATCTAAGTCTCCATTATTTTCCATTGCACCTTACAAATAGAGGCGTTTTATGCGCTCGTCAGCAAGGAAGTGCAAATAGCCGCTATTATTTCGAGTAGATTGTTCCTCGAAAGTTTTTAGTCTATCTTATAAGAGGGAATTCCGTGGAATAAGGTCATTTTGCAGGGAGCAACTTGGAGGTAAAGTTTCATCATCCCTTTTTAGTCCCTGAATTCCCTCTCTCCCTCTCCCTCGCGTAGCGTGAGAAGCGACACGGGTTGTGGATAACCAAGCTTATCCAAAACGGGAGTGAGGTTGGGAGAATGGAAATAACCTCGCAGCCTTCAAAACGGAGAGGCCGCAAAGTCACGGTACCATCTTATAAACTTCATTCCTCAAATCCTTTTCATTTCTTCCCTTTGGATAAACGATTCACGTGGCTGAATCTGTCCTATCCAAGAGAATGGGCGGATATGTAACCTAAGTTTCTATATTAACCATGTATTTCCCCAAAAAAGGAAAAATTATTTCCCTACGATATTATGCGTTTCAACTTGTTTCATCTCTTCTCGAGAATGACTTTTCACAGAGCTTGATGAATGGAGTGGGAACGGTCATACGTTTACTCCTACTTTTCGATTGTACCAATTTAGATATAGGTGATTTCTCTTCTTCCATGAGAGAATTAAGACCTGCTCTCGAATTTAGAATCCTACAACTGAATTATTGTCAAATATTAATAAGTGATTACATTCTAATGACAAAATATCTTAGCATTCTGAATGATCTTGAAGTTCAAGAAATGACAATTACGAGAACGTCATATTTACCTAAGTTTGTAACTAGGAGGTGTTTATTCAACACAGAGTTATCATTTCTTTGACGTTTCAAGGGTACAGTAAATGGTGAGCACCATAGACATATTACTCAAAATAAAAATAATTTTTGCAAAAGTGTGAGACGCCATATGATAGAATAAAGTCCATGTTTCGATCAACTCGGTATTTGCGGCTTGAGGTCGTAATTTTATTCCATTCTTTCTATATACGATTTTATTTTTTTTATCACTTCACAGTGTTAAAGTTCATACTGATGTATCCATGTGTCTACACAATTCATCCCGTGAGGATTTCTAATTTATTTGTAAATATTTATCGCGGTCAGATTATAGAAACATTTTGAAGGAAGAGTAAAATGTTAATGCCAATTTAGTTAAAAGTATCATACTAATTCCCCAATATTCTTGTGTATAGTATGTATATTCACTCCACTGAGATATTCCTTATCGTATCTATTATTGAAGTTATGAACCATTCGAATATAGATTAGGCTGGTAGTTAAGAGAGAAAAAATACTCGTATATCATATAAAGAGCGTCTAATTAGCTATAGGACTATGCAGAGCTAATTATTTTTAATAAGGAATATACTGTGAAGTTAATGTAATAAATACATGCCTTAGATATTATAATTTAACTGTAATAGAGCAGGGACGGTGGAATGATTGATTCCTGTTGCGATGCGACGCGACGTCACGAATATTCGTGACAATTGGCAGAGTTTTTGATCGGACGAAGCGTGATTGTGCTTGATTTATATTCACCATACTTAACAGCTGCTATATTTTTATCGTACCCAAAATTTATATTCCACTTGAATACGCTTTTGACTCAGTTTTTAAATGTAGAGCGACTTGGCATAAATAAATTCAGTATTGTAAATGAAGAGAGATTAATAACCATTTAAGTCCCATTTTTTCAACCATACATATTTTATAGTCATAACCAATGACAATCATATAACCAAGTAGAATTAGGTACTGTGTATATATGTTACCAGAAGTTTCATCGCAAAACTAATTCCGTTTTAATGAAATAACTCAAAAATTAAACATTAAATAATTATTTATTTTACTTACGGTCAAAAATATATTTTTACATTTTTTGATGAATGGTATTCTGATACCAATTTTTCAGCCATTATAGATAGTTTTTCACAAACCTTTTTAACATTTAATTGCATTTTAACTAAGCGGATTATACTCTTTATAAAAAAAGAGCTTAGTTTACGGTTATCACTAATATAGCACCCATACGACTCAATGACCAATCAAGCTCAAACGATAATTCAAACAATGCAGCAATCGAAGGGAATAAGTCATGATTCCTTTTTACCCAGCTAAACGACAAGGCTATCCCATTTATTCCAAACGATTGAGCCAATTTCATCTCCATCACTCCATTATGCTTTCATATTATGCTGATACAAAAGCAATAAACATTCGTTGAGTGCTTTCCCATGACAAACCACACGTTTAAAAATCGCCCGAGGCAATGTGACGCTTCGTGCATAATCGATTAATATCTTCCAACAGCTAACCAAACCACTGATATTAATAATTCATCGATAACTAAAAAACATCATGATACGGACACTGTTTTAGAACCTTACTCAGAAATGTGAAATTGGTCTCAATGAGTGTTTAGTTTCGGAATACCATGCACTAGTGCATATTTCCAGATATGTGCGCATAGTAAATGCCCGATGACCCGAAACCCGATATCTGGAAATAAACTTCGTATTACTCGAATCATTTATAAAATCCGGGAATATTCACAGGCAAGGTTCAAACGGGGTTGTGGTATTCAAAGGTAATTACCAAAAGCCTACTTCCCTCTCACCCACGCGAGAGCCAAAATTATAGAATGACCTGATATTAGAGAGGTAATAGAGCCACAAGGGGCCAGCAATACGCAGTTCCTGGGTAAATTACAGCCAGAAAACAATTGCACAGCGATTACCAGTGAAATCGGTACCCGGCGTTGCATCTGCAGGTATATCTAAAACAGGCGGTCCAAAGCTACAAATATGTTTGATGTACTCTTATATATATATTATATATATATGTATAAAAATATGTATATATACTCGTATATATATTATATGTGTGTATATTTATAATAAAAATATATATAGTTAGGAGGAGGTTTGGAGTTCCTTCCCAAGGAGGAGGAGTTCCATTTTCATTTGTGCTCTGTATTAGACTCGAAAAACGATGTAATTTATGTTATCGCAATGTAATTGTGCAGAGGTTTATTCTACCAAGGGTATTAAAAACATCCTCGAAGCTGTCATAATATCCTCATAAGTCCATTTTTCATGGCCAAAAGGCGTTAGACCTCTTGCGTTAAAGGGAATTTTTATTCGTGAACCAACCAAGCTTTTTTTTAATGTCTTTGTCGTGTTCATTGAGACACCATTTTGATTGATACTCATATGTTGTGACCTTATAACGATGGGCATAATTTTCACTCAATCTGTATTATAAGACCATCAGTTTTATATAAATAATGCATCGTGGATCTATTTTAAGACAAATTAAGTTCATTTTGATGACTATTGATGCATTTTAATCCAGACACATAACATTAATTTACAAAAAAATATCATTTTTGAGGAATTTTAGTGTGTATATGAAATTATAATTAATTCTATTGGAAATGGATTATGCACACATTTTCATATATCGTATATGAATGGATCCAAATTATGCAAAATTTATGCATACCCCAAAACAAAGTTGATAAATGAAATAATGTAACAAAAGTACAACCGTGTGGGTTTATACAATCTGATATCTAGATGGTTAAGAACAAATAGATAGAGAGGAAGATCAGTGAAATAAGAGCCAATCATTGTGAATTTAAGTTATTATAAAGCAAATTTCTTTTCAGTATGACGTCGTAGTTAATATGTCAAAATATTATGCGAAAAATTTCTTTTAAGGCGGTCATGTATGTAACGAAAATACGTCTAGAACAATTAAACTCCTAAAAGTATTTCACTATTTCATAAGCACAAGGGTAGAAATTATGGTTTACAAATATTATAGTTTCATTTGGAAATATAACGTTATTGTCCATAAAACTACTGTATGAAGTTAGAATATAAATGAACACATCAATTAAAAGTAATTATTATCAACTAACTACTGTCTATTGATCAATAATATTCATCATCATTGCCTATATATTACTATTAAATAATACCTCTCTTTTAATTAATGTTATTTTGGTCTTTTTTAAAAGTAAAATCTATTTTTTCATTAAAAGGCAAACTTAAAACAACTTGCATGGTCCATGATCCAATTTTTTTTAAGGTAACCAACTCCAGGTTAGAATTAATATACCATTTCTTGATATACGTATTTATAGTTATAATAAAATAATGCCATTTTTCTCATGAAATACTTCGTTGAAACTCGTTATAGCTCTACTAAATATCATATTGGCATGTAACAATTTCGAAATAAATAAATATATATATATATATATATAAATTTATATACAATAGATTTATCGATTAATCCATTTTATAAGATAGAAAATGCTTAAATAAGATCTAAATGCATATTATAATAAAATTTCTAATTTTATTTCATCTATGACAGATTATTTTATTTGATTACGTAAATAAATGATATGAGATAATATAATATAATTATGGTTCAATATGCTCCCTTTAACAGCCATTAATATTACCAATTAGTAGATATATAAAATGCATTTTCTTATAATATATATATTAGCTACATGTAAATGTGTACTACATCTATAGTCATAATTTTGAATGTAATTGTTCGAATGTAAAATTTAGTCGAATTTCATGCAGCCAAAAGATAATTTCCATGACATTCGTTTTTAGTATGAAAATTACAAGTGTAAGCTACTTCATTTTTTTATGGTGGCATCTTTATGTGCAACTTCATGCAAAAAATAAGAGTCACGAGCATAAGTAACTTTCAGTTGAGTTTTCATATCCATACCTTTTGCAATGGAAAAGCATGCAAAAGGTCTTTTATATGGCCATAAAATTCACCCAACATGTGCATAGTTCCACCACCAAGAGCTCTTTTCGTCGATTTAAAAGGTCAGCAGCGTCACTTAAAACCGATAGTAAAACGAACGTCTTTTGGACCATTCCATTTGCAAAATTTAAATTTTATGAAACACAGCTGCGGTACCAAAAAATAAAATTCCGTTATTCAGTTATTTTTTATTGATCTATGACATAAGAAAATCCACTTGAGGAGGCTTGCACAGTGAGGCGTCCAGAACACAGAATTTCGGCGGTGTGTTTTCTTCTTCTTGATAATCCCTTTTTGCGCTTTGTATTTGGTTCTTTGTTCCCTCAACATCGCAGTGAACTACTTAGCCTTTCGAGTAATTTTATTTTCCCATTTCAGTTTCTGTTTCGTGATATCTCTTATCCCTGGTGCATCTTTCCTTGATCAGGATTCATCCGAAGATTGCTATTCAGTCCCGCGCCACCTCCCTCAGCCATCATTATTTCCGTCATCACATTTCATCTACTTCTACCTCTGTCGCCATTGCTATTTTCTGCCCTCATTCTGAACCTCTCTTGTCGAAAATTCAAATCTTAGAAAATATCCTTTTCAGCTCGCTCTCCTCTCACGTTTGGCTTACTTGATCATACTTTCTCTGAATATTTTTCCTTTTCCTTCTTATATTTTTATGTCTCCATTCCATATTTTCTACCACATTTTGTGTTCGTCCTTTTATATGTTCCTATCCCTTTCCTAATTTACTATAATTTGAATGCTGTATTTTCACCACATGACGGTTTCTTCTGTATGAATGAGTATATGTCCTAAAGGGCTCAATTTCCTACTTCGGCTATGCGTGCCACGAAACGCACTGTACCTCTTTCAAAAATCGTATGTCTGTTAAAAATGTTCCTTTCCTATCTTCCCTTGTGTGTTCCTTCTTCTACAGCGGTATGAATCTCAGCTACCCAACGCCATCTGTTGGCAGCAAAGCCGAAATGGCAACAGCTGGATATTAGGCCTTCAAATTCATGTGGGAGGGAGGAGTTCTCGGTGGTGTAATGGTCAGTACGCCCGACCGGCAATTGGGAAGTCCGGGTTCAAGTCTCGACTGAGGACAGAACTTTTTTCTCATAAGAATTTGTCGGTTTCCATCAGTATTTTCTACCACATATTGTGTTCGTCCTTTTATATGTTCCTATCCCTTTCCTAATTTACTATCATTTGAATGATGTATATAAATAAATAAATAAATATATATATGTGTGCTTGACGAATGCACTCTCGTAACAAATCTCAGCCGTGACTTTGTGGTATTCCTTCGTCGAGAATAATTTGGATGAATTCAGACGTGATGTTGAGGAAGTTAGTTAAACTATCGTATCTGATAAAAATAACATCTTTCCACTTAACGATTTCTTTGTTGGTACAACACCGGTTTCGACGGTATACCTTTGTCGCACTTGATGATAACGATTTACCGTCGAAACCCGGGTCGTACCGGTAAAGCAGACCGGGTAATCCCGGTGGGTAATGTGCTCGCCGGTTAACCAAAAGGTCGCGGGTTCGAGTTCCCCCCCCCAGGGCATGGGTATCATCCTTGTCCAATAGAGTTTCGTCTGCGATTTGAAGAGGTGTCGAAATGGCCATAGCCGTCGAAGCACCCTATAAATAAAAATACTACTGCGTAATACTAAATTCCAGTAAGGAAATTGCGAAGCGGAAAAGTGTTATTTTATCTAGTATTATTACCCGTAATACTTCGTAGTTGCAGAAATAGGAAAAATGAACCAATGTTAATTTCCACTTAATATTTATCACAAAAATATAGGTTCGTTGGGAACCATCGTCGTCAGGGGATACCCTGATGATGATGATGTTGCTCCCTGCTCTTGCACCTTCGTCGACATCAACATTCATCATCGTCAACACGTTGACTCCGCTTTGCGACGAAACCACGGGGGTGAGAAATATAAGTGGGAATTGCCAAGGTCCATGTTTTTCCAGTTCTTTTGAGAACACACTCTCGCTTCATGTGACTTGAGGTTGAGTGCATTAATCTCCTCATTCGACCGTGGGGGCCCCCGAGGCGGGTGACCTAAGACGCTTCTGGCATGAGGCCACGCCGGCGCTGACATCTTCCGCAGCTGAGAGGACACTTGACCTATTTGAGAAGTGAGCGATGGAGTGTCGTGGGAACACGCGAAGCTCCTGTGCACTGTCTTCATCTCTGTTAACTTCATGCTGAAACTTTATAGGACTCGACATGAACATAAAAAAATAGACTTTTCAACTGTTTGTAATTAAGCCTTTGGCTTTGAACAGTTCTCCGTCACCATACTATTCCTCGACAAGACTCATAATATTTCTCCCCGTTGATAATCACCGGTTGACCGAAATATTGATATATATATAAAGGAGTCTCCTTATCACCCATTATATTAACTATAGTCCGTTTAAAATGACTTGGCGTGTGGGAAGGCGGGAACAGAGAGAGAGAGAGGGAGGAGCTTGAAGCCGGTCATGTGTACTCGTGGTAACCAATAGGAGCGTGGGTGGGGAGATTTCTCTTCTTGGGATCTCAGTCTTACTATGGCTTTTGTCGTGTAAAGATCTGCTCCCTGCTTGCTGTGTTGCCACATGTCCTGAGTATTCAACATCTGTGTTTAAAGTACGACTGTGTGATCGTTCTATATAACATACGCATTGTCGTAGATGTGGCAACGCCTTGCTGTCGTTCGTACCTCCCCTGCCTCGCCCATTCCACGAATTCCCCCTCTCTCTCTCGCGAGAGTAAGCGGGGGCTGACATTTGCCCCACTTCGCTCTCAACGGTCCTCGCTATTCCTCCACACAACAATCCCCGCTCTTTCCCTTACACAAACACCAAAGAAAAACTTTTCAACACTCAACCATCCAAAATTCTACTCCACATCAACAACAATGAAACAAATGGCCAGTAAACAACATCACAACAATAGGCTAGCAATAGGCTAGACATTACTAGGTTAATAGTTATATGCCAACATGTTTTGAGATGGTGATGATTAAATGTCTATTGGCAATTTAGTGTGAAAAAGGGGGGGGGAGAAATATTCTAAGGAAAATTAAATCAAATAGTGCAAACTCCCATATTAATTTTATTGGCT
>WURS02395039.1:0-17152 GCA_011762765.2 Rhinocypha anisoptera
CGTTCCGCTGATTATGAGACGCCCTTGAAAGACCAACGGGGCCTGCAACGCTAAAATGTCGTGTTTCAAATGAACAATGCCCGAGGAAGAAAATGAGATCGCGCATAAAATCGGGCGAGGGAAAGTTGTGACAATGAATTAATTTCCAAAGTACTTACAGTTACAAATTAAGAGAATAATATGCTTTTGAGGCAGTAATAGGTACTTTGGCGCCGAATTAATAGAAATTTATGTGCTTTTAGCAAGTAATTATGATGTAGGATGAATTTATAAAGAATCAAACACTTAAACATTCCAATTTTTTAACTCATGATAAAAGAGATGGAGTTAAGACTATTAAATTATTCAAATTAATGAAAATAAGTATTAAATTAATGTATTCAATTAATATCTACAGTCATTTAACTGTTATTTCCTTCATATGTGAATATAATGAATTTTTGGTGCTGTGAAACACTCGATTTAATCTGTAAAGCTTAAAAGGATACTTGTATAAACTAATTTAGTATTTGCTTCAAAAAGTAATTTAGCTGAATACCTCTTTATAACTCCTTATAAATATGAATTTGTGGGATATCCGAGTTATTGCCTCATTGCTTGAAGTTGCAAAAATTACAAGGTATTACACACTTGTGATTTATATCATGTCCCTCTTCTCTTATTAAATGTATGACAATAATATATTCTCCTAAATATACTAATCACTGGTTCTGTTGATTTATTAAAAATAAAATTATTTGTTTAGCCAAAGTCGAATATAAATTAATACACTTAGTGATTTTCAAAAACATCAGAATAAGGTTCAAGCATTTATCAGAAAGGGATTTAGAATTTATGTTTTATAGCTTTAGAAGGAAAAAAATCATAAGTTTTTTTAAATGTTGCAAATACTACCATAATCATGCCAAATAATACGCTAAAATAACTACTGTGTTGTCGTTTTCCTGTCTCTCTTGTAGTTTAATATGGTGGCTACTGAGTAAATATTATCTTATATGATATTTTTTCATTCTAAACACATTTTCGGCAAACTAGGTATGCATTAGTGAATTACAGGTCGAAAGTGTTTGTAATTTGTTACTACGAAAGTTTCAGTTACATTTTCCAATTATTTTTCTTAAACCCTTTGTGTTGTAATTTTTAACCACATTTTTAACACTAATTATCTTCTCACTTTTACTTCATTCGTTTTGAATGTTTCTTATAGTGTACTTTTATTCTCTTTTATGAAACACGTTGTTCAATTAGATACCGTTTATTTAATTCACTACCCACAGTGTATAACGATTAAATGGTATTTATTCATAGAGATTTATTGGAAGTAACTCATTTCGATCTACCAACAATATGTTTGTTTATTCTACATTAATTGACAATCCATGATTTTTTTCCTTGCAGAAATTCAGTTATTAAAATACTGCGAACTGAAACTATTATTTTTTTATTCTCTTTGAAGCTATTTGTCTCTCACCAAAGCAACAAGCCCCTAACTTAAAATTAGTGTAAAAACTCTCTAATATTTCGTAAGGACTGTACAAAACTGGTTAAGCAAAATTTAGAGACAGCAACTGCCATTACGACGCACCTTCAATTTCGTCGGAGTTGGTCCCGAGCACAAAAAGAATGACGAGGAAAAAAAGGACCGATAACCGCTACAGTGGCCCCAATTGCCCTCGCGCGGATAAACACAAATCCACCATCAGACAATGGCGATCTATAACGCGTGCTTCAAAGAGAAAGAGAGATAGTGAGAGACATTTTTTCTCTAAAATATTCCGAACAGGTCCGACATTTATTGACTTTTTTTTATTCTTCCTTCCGAGGCGGAAGATAAAAAATTCAGAGAGCTCCTTCTCCTTCCCTACTCACTCACTCACTTTTCGTAAAAACTGCTGCGCTCTGCAACACCAACCACCTTCACTCTCACTAACTCTCTCTCTCCCTACACACACACATATGTATATATATATATATATGGGTGTGTATATATATATATGGGTGTATATATATATCCCCTTCTTCCACCCTCCTCCTCTGTATCTCCTTTTTCTCATCTGTTTCTCCAGCGTCTTCTGGATTTTCTTTGCCCCTGCCTCGTTCAACATGCTCAGAATAATGTGGCTGTCGTAATGGACAGCGACGACGTGAAAACCAAAGGACAGGGGAAAAGGCTGCTGAAAGCTTCGAGCTGGGAATCGAACTATTTTGAGAGGGGGAGGGGGTGAACAGCAGTGAGCGAATATAAGATTTCACGGAAATATAAAACAAGATCCAACATTGAACAACTGAGAATGTCTCCCTTCATCAAATGTTTCATGTGTTCTGTACATTCGAAGTACTCGTTGTCGAGAAATAACTACCTCAACAATTAGCATGGTACGATAAGTGGTGGGTTCGAGAGACATTCATTTTGTATTTATTGTATACTTCATATTTATATGGAGGCGCATACATTACTTGAAAACACCTAAAACTTTCCTCATTCGAGCAGCCACCGTTTGCATTCGAATGCTCGGTGGACAAGACCTAACGATCTTTAATACTAAATAAATAAGTTTTCCCAAATAGTAATTAATATTTTGCGAACATTTAAAAACCTCAGCGTCCAAATATCATAAGACATAAATCAAATGACATAAATAAACTGTAAAATAAAGTGTAATAAGTGTAAAATAATTCTTTGGAAATACATCCACGCAAAACTAAAAAATTCATTTTTTATTTATGTCATTATGGAAATCCACCAAGTGACGGCCTCCTCATTGAATTTGATATATCAATATAATTAACTACACTTCCTAAGGATATTTAACATTAGCATGTGCCTAATAATAATAGATAAAGGTATCCCTCGGGTTGGAATTACATGCAAGAAAAAATCAAGTGCACTTCTATTGATTATACACGAACCAAATATCTACAGCTGTTATTACGTTCCAAGCTACATGATGAGAGATTTACAACCATATTGTAAATTACAGACACATAAATGAGAAGAGGATACATTTTATTCTAAAAACAACCTATTAAAAGGTGTGGCCCACACTGTACATAAAACGGATATATTCAAAATATTTTGTTCGAAAATAAATCTGGATAATAAAATAATTAAATAATTTAAATATACTTTCTAGAAACAAAATGTTATTTGCATTCATGAAAACTGTTACTATAAACCCATAGCCAATCTTTTTTTGTAAAGGTATCCATTTAGTAGCTGTTGCAGAGAATTTAGGAAATGATGTATCGTAAATAGAAAATACCATTTCAAAGGTTTCCAGCTCAACTATGTAATACTCTTGTTGACATAAAATGATCAAAAACACTGATGAAAGCGAAAAGAAAAAATACAGCTTACCCCACATACAAAAACAAACTTTAATTCACGACCATGGTTTCACTGCGAAGCAGCATCATCAGGTCGTGCATTAAAGTTTGTTTTTCAATGTGGAATAAGCTGTATTTTCATTTTAGATTTCATCGTGGAAGAGTTCCACAAAGTGAAGCATGAAACCCTATCTTCTCCAAATAAAGATATTTAAAACGCCTGTTCCCACACATTTAAGTTGAATGTACCTAGTTCTGTGAACATACAATTGGCCGTTACTATTTTATTCCGTAATAAATAACTTTAAACTATATTTCAAAAGAGAAAATAAAAAACAATTGCCTAACACATATTATAAACCCTATGAAACCATGCCTAAAACAGATTATGAGAGAGAAAGATATATTTTTAGCTAACAATATCTCTATAAAATATCCAAAAGACTTACGTTGACGTCTACATGCGATAAATATTAAGAAAATGACTGAGGAGGATAGGGGTATTTTGAGGAATTGTAACCATGATGCAGATCGCTGGCTTTCAGATAGCTTTCTTACTCAATCCTGAATATCAATTCTTAATCAAATTCCTTGCATCCTTTTACACCATACTTTTGAACAATGCTACTAGGCATTTTATTCATTCAATTTAATCAAGGAAATCATAATTTCTGCAAGTTCACTGAGACTCCCGCGATTCCTTTTTTCAGCACCAAGGCTCTTCCAGACCTTCTTGTTAGACGGCTGGGATTGACTTTGATCGGACACTTCTCTCAGGCGTGAGTAATCAGTAAGGTCGTGGATTAATACTTAATAATACATTTAGTTGATAATTCAGGAAAGCTTTAACCAGAAAATTCATTTTACTAATCATGCTGCAGTCTCATTCTTAAATGGATTGAAGGAGAACAGTATTCCAGAAGGGAATCTATGAGAAGTACAAAGGAAGAGGAGAGTTGGGTGAACGGGTACCATCGCGATGTAGAGTTATATATATATATATGTTAAGGCATTAAAAGTTGCTTGGCCTGTACTACAGAATTTCATATATTTCATCATTGTTCTCTCGGATTCCAGATACCACCATATACTCACTCAAAATTTAATAAATTCTGATCAAGGATTTTGTATTCAGGAAGGGTATTGGAGCAAAAGGCATATTTTAATTTTTTTTCCAGCATCGTGGAAGCCACGTGAAAGCTAATATTTTGAAAGTTTTTTTTTATATTTCGGGAATTATACATAAATTAATGAAAAAATAATTTAAGAATCCTCAAAACACTATTATTTCACATTAAATATTCCTTATTATGAATGTGACGACAATTTGATTTAAACATTATTTTGGAAATTTAAGTAAATAGAACCTGTACAGCAGACACTTAGTAAAAATTAAAACAGAAAAGAACTTCAAGCAGTGTCACACATCATTTTATCAACAACATGTGAGTAGGATTGAGATTTAGTCCCATATAAACTATCAAAAACACTCCACACCGCAACCGTCTTGTTTTTCAATTCAAATACTTCCTTGAAAAAATTAATTTCTATTTCTAATAAGTTACTGACAATAGTAATACTGAACTTTCGTAGATTCACACACGCAAACCGGTGGCACATACTCTTAAAAGTACATAAACACTTAAGAATACAATGTTCAGAGTTTTCTTGGTGAATTTTTTTGACAGATTTTTTATATAATATAGATGGAGAGTAAGTTGCAGTTGATTTGTTTCAGCAGAGGAATGCAAATGATAGGATTTGAGTTCCCCGTAAGCCGAGGGATGCAATGATTTGAATTGAGTTCGATTCTTATCCACATTATCTTGAGAAAAAAATTCTTTATCGTTGCACAACATGAGTGAGTTTCATTTAACTTCCATTAGAGAAGCCTAGTCCATTGAAGCTTTCTCCCTAACAACAATACGATTTTCACTTGCAACACTCGGACTTCTACCGATATTACCTGTCTCAGAATTTCACAGAAACTATTCCTCTGTCCTTCTTGTTACACTATTTATTCTTTTCCGTGATTACGCTACTACTCGCGCCTCTGCGAATGATTCATTTTTTGCTTAATTCAATGGATGCTTGGAGACGAGGCTAGATAGAATTGGATTTTTTTTAACTGAGGCCTCAAAAGCCGAGGTGACTCATCGCCCTGGAAAATTCAATTTAGGTACGTAGGAGAAAAAGGAAGAAATTCTTAGAAGAGTTCAAATAAAATTATGAAGTAGAATAAGAAGGAAGGGGATGGATGCTGGATAATAAAATAGTGACATTCGTGGATATTATTAATGCTTTTCTGTCTAAATAACTAAATACAATAAAAATTGTTTTTGGTTAGTTCGCAACATTAACAGTAAATTCCAATGGAACACTAAACGCGTAAAATTTCTAAATGCGTAATTTTTTCCTCTGTCTAGTTTTGCCCATTAATGATTCCAGATATAAGCATATGTCATCACTTTGTCTTTACAGTCAGACTATATTTATCGTTCTTAACTGTCTTAAATATACTTAACATATACTATACATATGCAATAATATACTGATCCTTCATTTTTTCATCGGGTGGATGCATTTTTTATTAATTTAAATATCATATCCACCTAAACCGAGTCCTGTGATGATAATAAAATCTCTTTCATATAAAAATAATACATTTCTCTTATTTTATTTTGGAAACAAAAGGAATTTCTCTTTCACGAACCATATCTGATATATAACTACCTTCCAACGTACATCATTTTAGCAACATGTAGCCTGGTTTTCAATCACTAGTACCGTAGAATTTCTTTTGCTTGATGCTACTGAATAATATAAGATCATTAACTGTCCAGGTATATTCATTTAGTTTAATGATAATGAATATATAATGTGTCGTCTAAATTGAAAACATGAAATAGAAAACAAAAATTTAGAAAATTTCGACGAATACTAATTTTGAAAATTAGAGCAAAGAGTCAGTCAACCATTGACTTTTAAGTGATTTCCAAAACTTGTTGTGCTCTAAGCTATTATATATTCTTGGCTTGCTGAATTTATGGTACTCCCTGTAATAATTGGATAGAATGATATTTTGTACTTTTCCAAAGTTTTAAAACTTTGGAAAAGTACGAAACATCTTTCAGTCCAACAATGGATATTCATTACTTCCACAAAGGGAAGCATGAGATCGTCACTTGTATTCCCTGTAATGGTGATAAATAATTGAACCCAAGGCGTTGTGATGCTATCTGCTTGCGTGAGTTGCGGTGCACTCCATCTGGAATACTCGGTGCAGAAATGAAATTAATGAGAAATCCGCCAAAGATCCAGTTATAAACCCTAAGAAATAGATTCACTAGATGCAGAACCACTCATCAAGTCAGAATACAAGCCGAATTTCTTCCTTGCAGTCTTTGAGGAATGAGGGAGTTTAATATGATGACATTTAATCAAATTTTATATATTTATATTTATTTGTGCCTCATCCCAACTACTCTAAAAAGCACGCTAAGATTTGAGATACTTCATAATTTGTCTATTGGCAATTGGAAAACTATCTTTCTCCCAAAATACATAATGTGATGCGTTTAAGGAAAATATCACCAACTACAAAGACTTCTTCAATTTGTTGCAAAACTATTACATTCGCACTTAAGGGGTGACTGAAGATCTACGAACTTTTATGGGGGATGGTGAGCATTGATGCGCATAATGGAAGTAACTCGAACGAATAAGTGAATTCAGTAATATAGAGTTGATCTGCTCTCAAAACTTCAAGGCTCACTCGACTGAAAAAAAAATATCCTTGTTATCTCGGTTTTTCAGATCTTCAAGTAATGTTTCAAAACATTTTTAGCAAAAATCATCGTTTAATAGGTCAATGGCAAAGTGAAATAATATTCATAGATATTCCGTGAAGATATATCTCATAGGGAAACTTCCTAAGTACTACGATTTCTCAGAAATGTCATTTCTAGGGAGGGAGGTTTTTTCGACACCGCCGCCGCTGAAAAATTTATTTTTGTCGCAAGAATATCGATTGACCCATTAGAGCACATCGTTAATGGCATCGATACGTAATAATATTGCAGTATCGACCATCCCTGGCAACATACATATATCGTTCAATCACCAAGTCCCCTCCCTCCCACTTTGGCCCAGATCCCCCAAGATCTTCCACCTTGCCGAAAACGATTTTCTTATTATTTGAAGAGAAAATTTCTGTGAAGCCATGATTCCTGGAAGCTGCGTTTGACTCGCTCCGACCTTAATTTGACTCGTCTACCCAGTCCCCATGTTTCCTCCCTCATCTATTTTTTCTCCCTGATGGATTCTTGTTATCTTTTGCTTCTGCCGCTTGTTCCACTCCTGCCGCCTGGGTGAACGAAGGAAAGAAGGAAGAAAGAAGTCCCCATGATAGGGAAGGAAACGAGAGAGAGAGAGAGAGAGGGAGAACACCTCCGGCCATGCTTTGCTATTCCCGTGCCATAAGCAGACTCTACAAACTATGTATTGATTTATGGAATATTTCAGCTGCATGAATCTTTAAAAAATGCGTTATTTCATATAGGAAATATACTATTTACCTAAATTCAAAGTAAATATTGAAAATTTTGAAAGGAGAAAAGGATGAAAGGATAAAT
This sequence comes from Rhinocypha anisoptera, assembly GCA_011762765.2. NCBI lineage: Eukaryota > Metazoa > Arthropoda > Insecta > Odonata > Chlorocyphidae > Rhinocypha > Rhinocypha anisoptera. The sequence continues at coordinate 7,962 of WURS02395039.1, forward strand.
TTTGGTAGAAATTCTTCATAAATTGACAGTGAAGTTCCCTGTCAAGGGGAATGTCAAGCAGAGGTAAACATTCACAAGAAAACAACTATTAATAGTGAGGTTTCATTTAAATGTGATAGGTGAAGAACACTTAACATATTGAATAATATGTAAATATGTATTTCTTTTGGGGTTTTTGTTAAATAATACATAATTATAAAAAAAAATTATTTTTTTCTACTTAATCATGATATACTGTGATAGAAACTCCTACGGTAATGAATTGGAATATTCTACATTGAATCGAAATAATAGTATCAAGGACTTATTCTGATTATATTAATTGAAAAATACAAATAAATAAATTGCAATCCTCAAATCCAACTAAATTATAAATTACCAAATAACTGTAAATACCTACATGCCTAAAAATTCTATTTTTAGGGGTGGAATCATACGCCATTCACCATTTCGTCATTCCTAGAATATATTAAATCTTTGAGTAAGCATAATTAAAGTAGGCTATGTTGTCATAATAGGTCTGGATACAGATATTGTGTTAATAAATGCTAAGGTAGTTAAAAGATCAAAGAGAAGAAATATAAAGAGAAATAAAATTTCCTAATGATAATTTGAAACCGCTGTATTTAAAACGCCCTTTCCTAACAAATCAATTATATTTTCGGAAGAAAATTAAAGAAACAATTATAATGGAAAAATGCGTACTTTTTGGAAGTAGCTATCCATAAAGATAAGAATGAGTATAGAATAAACTCAAAGATCTCTCTCTACCAGTTTTCATATTGAAGACTTAAATACGTTCATCACCTAGTGATGAATGCATTGACCACCATCAGCTACGTTATAAAAATAGTCAATTGTCATAAATTTCTAATAATAACTATGCTCTATTGAAAAAAAAAACAATTACCCCCTCAGCTTAACCAAAGATGAGTGATTTTGTGGGTACAAGATCTTCCTTGGAAACCGCAGACGGCTTAGGGAAAGGAACTAGCTTCGCTAGCATGACGCGTGAATTTTCTCCACCCCGTTCTACTTAGTGCTGCTAGGTGATACCTAAACTCACCTATAAATATGACTTTGGTGTTGAATACTGTGATTTGGGTATAGAAATAATATTCTTAACGTGTATTTTTTCAAGGATTTGTTATCGAATATGTATATATTTAATCCTCCAGGATGTGCCTTTTGCCTCATACTATTAAAATAGCACATGATTTATAACTACTTTAGGGTACAAGCTATTTAAGCTCATGTTGTACGTATTAGTAAAGAAAAGGGTAGGCATGGTATGGCAATCGCGCTTTGTAAATTCATCTCGTATAGTGCTACAATCAAAAGTTCTACAGCCATAAACGTTGCCTCAAGTAAAAACTAATAGATGCTGTAGCTTAGATGAATTTCTACAGGCCAAAAAAAGATTACACACGACCGGTTTTGAACGATTAATCGCCATCTTCTGGTCTAGATATTCGTATGAGAAAGCGATCGCGTGTAATCGTTTTTTTGTGCTGTGGAAATGCATCTAAGCTACAACATTTATTTGTTTTTTTTATTAGATGCTTCACGTTTAGATTGTCGGTGTGAAAGTTTCAGACCCCGTGGAAGAAATGCGTGCGGGAGATTCCGTAGAGAAGGCATCTTTGAAATTGTTTTGTACCAGATGATGGCAATTATTCGTTCGAAACCGGTCGTGTGTAATCTATTCTTTGTGCTGTAGAAAAACATCTAAGCCATAACATCTATTCGTTTTCTTTATGGAATTCTACCAGGTGACGGCCTCCTCAGTGAATTTCATTGTTACGACAAGCGATCGACGGAAGGTAAATTAATGCGTGGAAGTTAGACCGGGTCAGATAAACATATCGACTTGTTTCCCGTACATTGTTTTGCGCTAGGATCAGATTGCCAGATGATTTTCCTTGAAATCGTCTCTATGTATTTATCCTTCTACATTAAATTAACAGTTTCTCGCAATAATATATATAAATAAGTGGTGAAAATCCTACATCATTTTGTATTTATCTTCCTTAACCCCCACGCCAGTCCACGCCCTACTCACTCGATTCACAGTGAATTTCCTGCCGTCGGGAAGATTGTATGTATATTTCTTGACGATTGATACTTTGTTTGTTTTGACGACAATGTCCGCGTTTGAGTATTTGCGAAGATAAATCGTAGTCCGGGAGAGAGACTGGGGGATGGGAGAGTGGAGCCACAAGGATACCTCTTTTTAAACATCCGCTCGACGGCGTAGAAAGAGCCCGTGATGGAATGGAAGAGAAAAAATTGGGAAATATATGCGATTGACTTCCGCGATAGACGCAGAAAAATATTGAACCAAACGAAAATAGCTCATATCTACAGGATGTGCCATGCCCTGGCGAGATAATTCGGTGGCGGAGATAGGATATGCTACGGTACCCTTTTGGAGACGCAAGGATCAAATACAATATTTCGGAAGCGATAGTTCACTTAGGTAGGTAGATGAGTATTCGCTACCATTGCCATTTTTGACTGCCAAGACGTAAAAATATGGAGAAATCAAAAGAAAATTATCGATTAACTAAAGTACGATTCCATTACGGTTGCTTATTATTGGGTGACATCATACGTCATGCCTTATTCATTTAAAAAATATACACATTGCTTAAGATATCTTCTTATTGAGGAATCAACGCTGAGGTAAAATATAACTTTATCAATTATTCCAGAAATTTTTCATATTTCATATCATGTTCTGTTTTAAATTTAATATTATTGTTGTTTTTAATTTGAAATTTCTATCCATGTAACAACATTTTTGTGAACATTAAGAGATACATTATTTTAAATATTAACAAACAATGAATCAATCAATATCCCATTAGAAATGATGCCGTCCCGATTCCTTCGCAATCCCTATATTTGTATAATATAATTAATTATATATATAGTTATATATTAATTATATAATATAAATATAATTTTCTAATTAAAATAGTGAAAATCCCACTTTATGTCCATGGCCTTGGTATTCACATTTAAATTTGAACAGTAATAGATATCATTTGTCAAATACTACAGATAAATATTGATTAAAAATGAGCAACGATTCTTTAGCCCTTTTCCCTTTAAGCTCAGCCTTAGTAGACGATAATTTTTAACATTCGCGTACGTTTGAATATTTATCTCATATAATAGGTAATTAAAAAAATTTAAATAACCACGTTTGTTCGCTTTAAATATGCCGTTCGGTTTTGTGAATCTCAGATAATTACGTCTATATTATTAAACCTTTAGGCAGAGTTAGGCTGCCTTAATTAGGATTATGTGATTCTTAACATGTCGCAAGTATCTTCAGTAAACTAGAAGCGTAAGAACTTGATTTTTCTGAATACAGTAATGAATGCATACCGTATATTACCAAAGAGTTGAGTATTCCTTTAACGAGAGAGCTAGGCGCGTCGTCGCTATCTTTCATCCCTACCTCTAACAGTTAACCTGGAACCCGCTGTAAGCGTGTTTATACCCTTAAGTCCTTTTCCGCGACCCTAATGAGCTTTTTAATTAGTGTAATAAGACACCTCTTTTCTTCCAGAACGGATGAAGCGAGAAATTTGCGATATTCTGTGTCCTTCAAAAGTACAAGACAGAATAAAAAATTGAGCTCATTACCGGTCCTGAAATCGAACACTTTCTTTCCTCGTCATAAAGTATTTCTACTTTTTTGTTAGCCAGAATTAGCGTTTGAGTTGACGGGTTTAAGTTCGATGTATTCAGCTGAAATCAAAGCTCCTTTTACAACCATGCCGTTATTTAAGAAAGTTCAATGAGCGATAAAAGTTCCACAAGACACTTGCGTACCCAACCTAAATTGAGGGAAAGAAAAAATATTTACGCCTCTAAAAATATTTACGCCTCTAAAGATCATATGATATGCTCTAAAGATAAGTGCTGAGTTAAGAGCTCTCAAAAGACGGTCAACTTTTGAATGGAATGGCGATATTGCGGAGAGCAAAATTAAATGAATGGACTATACCTCAATAATTCACAAATTTAGGTATCTTATTTAAGGTTGTAGGATTTATGCGTACTGCCATGTCAATGTATTTCAGGTACAATTGAACCCTTTTTTCCGAATGGAAGACCAAAACTTACATATATCTATTTAAAACATCACTGCGTCAAATTTACATGTAACTGATTAATGTAAATTTTTAAACTATATTTTATTTACCTTTTTAAGCTTAAATTATACATATACATTTTATTTATTTGGTAAATTTAAATAATTGTCAGGTTAAACAAAAATTATGTCCTAGACTATGCTTTTAACTATTTCCGAAAATGGATTAAGAAAAGATTTAAATTAAATATTTATATTTTCAGTATTAATGTCTTGGAACCTCAAAATCAGGTAATTTACGATTCATTATTGTATGTATGATTCGTATAATTCATTATTGTAGTCAAACGTGCTGCACATACACACAAAATAAAACCCCTTGAAAAAGTACAGTATAATTTTCTGTCATAGAGAAAAAGTTTTTTTGACAGATTCACATTATCAACTTTTTAATTAGTCTGAAAACGTTCATGAAAAATCATCTAAACTGGAAAGAGCTAAAGGATTTTGGGTGGCTATAAGAACAAAATGAGATAATGGCAAGAATGTTCCTGAGGATATTCCTATTAGATGAACCTGAAGAGTCTCGTGTCATTTTCTCATTTTTATTAGTTTCGTCAGATGGACTTATTTGAAGAAAAATAATCGACCGTTAGAATATTAAAATATTAAAAGAGGCATGATATTCGGAGTATTAAACGGTACTAACAATGACCTAATAACATAGTATGGATTTTCTTGTATATAATTGGAATCAATTTCACCCATTTGGAATATTGATTAAAATGATCATACCAAGCTTTTTTTTAATTTCTTAAGTCGATAGACAAGGAGTGGTAGATATCATGACGAAATTCATATTTACGAAAGTGAATGGATGAAAATTACTATAATTTTCATAGACATTTTAAATTTAGGTCGTAATAGTTAGTATAGTAGCTTTCATATACTTTTCATCTCATTTCGTTCTCTATCAGAAATGAAAGTCACGATGTGGAATTGTTTGCCATATTTGTTCTATTCGAAAATCACCTATCTCTAATGGTATAGATACTATGTATAACACATAGGGAACGAAAGAATGAAAATGCGTATCCCGACTCAATTCAAATAATACTCTGCATTTCTTATAAGAGCATGTAACATTACGATGATATACATTTATCGTATAGCTTAAAATTAATTGAGTAAATCAATAGAATCAAAACAAAATTTTAAATGACCAATATGATGAGTAATGAACTCGGATTCCAGTAATAGCGCCTTATGTTTTAAATGTCAACCATTTCATTTGTTTTATTTATCTACTCATTTTGCAGTAGAATCTTTGACCAATATTTTTCAACGATGAAAAACGTAAAGAATTAAAAAATATCAAAACCTGAATTCCAAATTTATTAAAGTTTATTATGTGGAAATTAGGTGTTGATATTTTTTTTAAATTTTGTACGAAGGAAATATCGGACCTAGTCACGGCTTAAACCATTACATTTCATATTTCAAGCGATGAAAAAGTTTAAATAGGAGAAATAATCCGGTAGTTTCTGCAAATATCATAAAACGAACAGGGAAATGACGGAACCATAATATATTACTTTCAGATTAGCTATAGGTTATATATTTGGCGTTATTTTAAACAATTTTATTACATAATTGAGTGATGTTAGACATTGTGACGGTACATTTTACCTGGTGTAAACCTGAATCGTACTAATTTTTATATATTTTAGGTATTCCATTCCTTTAATTGTGCGGCTGAGACTTTACCGGAATGATTCCATGTAATTTGCTTTCTACTCCTGTTTCTAGCTAATGTGATACTCTCAGTTAGAGTTTAAGTGTAGTTTGAGTAGAACTATAAGTTGGCAGATGGGTGATCAGTACTACAATACATTTCCCAATTAAATACAGAGGACACACAGCAAGTAACAATGAGTTTTAAATCGGGAAAAAATAAAATAAATTACCTACCGCATACCTATATGAAGAAAATATGATATTATATAATAAAATGCATATATGTAAAAATGGAAAAAAGGTTTAAATGTTAACATCTGGTCGGGCAGTTTTTCCGCTTCACTAGAAAGCATGGCGAGATCATGCACTCAGACAAGACCTTAAAAGCGCGATCCACGCTAAAAAGACAGGATATTCCCTTCTTAGTTGTTGCATTCACACTTTTGTTAATTCAGCGTGTGGTCAGAACAGCCCGACTCTACTGACCGGGAGAAAAATTTATGAAAAGTATAGGAATGAAAAAAGGTAGAAGAAAGGAAAGTTCAGAAGAGCCTCCAAAATATTAATTTCAACTTGTATTTCGTTAAAATTTCAGCTGCACTTTTTTTATAATTCATTTATCCTCAATCATACCTTTATATTAAAAGGCCTTATAACCTATCATTCAACTGACAAGTAGATAAAAGTTAATTATTTTAAGCCATTCCAGGTCACCTAAATTTAACTCTTACTTGAAATGGGAATAATAAGCGTTAACTTCCTGACAGGAAATATAAATAAAATATTTTTTTTTAAATATGGTGGATTTAACCTCTAATAAGAACGTATGAGACGCCTTGATGTTTGAGTCATCGATCTCTTTTGATCCCTTTGGAAAATGTGACTGTCGAAGAATTTAATCGATGTCAGTAGGGTCGCGGGGTTGGTAAGTATATTCAGAAGGCGTACCTTTGAATGTGGGAGTCATAACATTTGAATGAGTCCGAAACTAATAATACACACATGCTGAAACCGTTTTTACGTGAGATTTTATAAATCAGTGCGCGTGGCAGCATATCAACTTGAGACACTTGGCGAAAACAATTCAGCGTCCAATTCTCCGAACGACTTGTTTATCCTAAAAGTAGCATGCTCCTTCCCCCTGCTTCAGCTCGGATGCCTTTTCCACAAACGTCTTGCTTTTGATTATCCGCACATGCTGCGTACCTATATTCCAGGGTGTGTCCAACCGTTTGGTTCTCCTACGAGAGAGAGAGATTATCTCGTCGTGCGTTTCACAGCCGCGAAGACATTTTTAAGGATAACTTTCGAGAGAGACAGATACGACGGACCCTCAAATTACTGTAACGTCCAAATAAAAGAATAAAAGACGGTGACTTAACTAGTCTTGCAATTTGTCACGTACTAGAATACTTAATCCAAATGGCATACGTCTGAGTGATACTAAAAGAATAATTCACACTTCACAAGTTAAATTAAACAACATGAGTTATTCTGAATTATTAGCAAATAACTTGCACTTTAAAGGCTCCGGCATAGCAATTTATTAGGGCAATAATTTGATTTTAAATTCATTTTTTAACTTCCATTCTATCCTTATGAATTAAAGTTACTTTCTAAACGCAATAATCCAGGATTTTAGATAAATTCGGGGAGGGGAGATCGGAGTATAATTTATAAATTAATATTTACAGAATGATCACAAAAGCCTTTGCTCAAATGATGAAACAGCACAATGCAGCAATATATATATATATATGAATTTTGACATAAACTACGTCATATTTAAAGAAAATCATGGTCATATCTGTCTTCTTAAAAATAATTGTACTGAAAAAATACAAAGCTCTTTATCTTTGAATAAAATGTACTTTTCATGAAAAAGTACGAAGGAATAATATGGTTGATATACATTTCCGAAGCGTATGACCTATATATCAAATTGTAGAATACCATTGATAGTTTCTATAGCTCTACGGACTTTACAATTGACATTCGGAAATAGATTCAAATCCACCCCTTCTTTACATTTGAGCAGTGTTAATGGAAATTAATTCCTGTAAAACTCTACACTTATAAATTCAAAAGTACAGATAAATTTCCATTCCAAATCAGAAAAATCTATTAAATTGCCTAATATATTGAAGACACTACATTACATTAAAAAATCTATTAAAGACACTACGGCTAAAATAACCTAGAAAATTAAAAACAAATAATTTATATATTGTATCAAGCATTCTCTAGGTCATATTTTTACTACAGAAACTATATACTTTTACAAAACAAATCTCTAATTAACATGTAATTTAAAAAAGAAGTTAATGATACCTTGAAAATAAATCATGTTTTTATGCAATCTGTTACTACGATAGTTTCAATAATATTTATATCATTTATATGATAAATCTATTCATACTTCGTGTATTGCTATATAATTTGAGTAAGCAGGGACATAGTTCCGCAGCAATTGTTCGAAACTCATTTAGATCATTCAACTCAAAGAAGAAATTTTATAGAACCAAGTGTACATGTATTGGGTCTGTAACATATATGCACAATTAAGCGCATAATTTATATTTTCATATGCAATTTGGGAAGCAGCGCCAGATGAAATATGGTCGGTTACGTGAGTGGACGTATTGGAAATATAATATGCTGATTATGAAAATTAGCTTACAGTTCCTCAGGATGTTATTCGATTCGTAGGAAATTATGAAATAAATTGACGGTAAGGGCACCATGAAGTAAAATATAAAAAATTTACCTTCTGCCGACGCTTGTAATTCAGTTCCTTCATAAACACTGAAGTACGCCAAGAATAAAATAATAAATTCATTTACTGGCAAAGTACGGCGAAACATGGCGCCACTTGGAACCTCTTTCCATCACAATTTACCAGCTTAAGCAGCTCAGAAGTAATTGGATCCTATGCTATTGGATCCTAAGTTCAACGAAATTTATACCATATTACTGAATTAATTCAATACGAAAAGATGTAAGATTTTTAACGACTAATATAATGTTGAGTAAAAGCTTGATGCAATTTTCCACGAAAAAGTTCAATAAGTCCTTAGAAAAACTAAGATAATACGCTAGTAGTATCGAAAATGAATTTTTACCAGTTACCAGCATTCCTAACTAGTCAGCTGTTAGAGTTTCTATTGCATCCATGACATGGTTTCATTGTTGTTATTGATTGAAGTAAACAACTTTCCTTTGTTTATTAAAATTGATAAAAGTGAGTTTCATGCGGTGATTAAATACTTGTATTTAAAAGGGTTAACGCCGAAATAAATCAAAGCTGAGTTGGATGAAGTTCATGGCACATCTGCTCCTGTGTTTG
>WURS02395150.1:0-17151 GCA_011762765.2 Rhinocypha anisoptera
GTCATAACATTTTCACATGTATTGTTCTCATGACTAAGAAAAGATTCACCTTATCATTTTGATAATCTCCCCTGAATTTTATGCAACTGACATTGTAAAAATTAATTAAATATTTACTGAAAATTCGTGCAATTTTCTAGGTTATGCATTTATTTTCTAGAAAGACAATGATATTTAATATTTATCAATGTTTTATTTCTTTAAATAGAACATTATTTCTCGATTTTTGGGTTAAAAATCAAATATATAATTATTCAATCTTTTAAATTTAAAGTTAAATTATAACAATTGCGTTTCATTGGAAAAAAGAGCCAATATTTTTTTATATTCATTTGGAACGAAGTATTTACTTTCAAATGCAAAAGAAATCAGGTAAAACTAGTAAAAAGTAAACAAATAATGAAGTTTTGAATAAAGGCCTACAAAATAAGCAAAATACCCATGGCACTTCTGGGAGTACCCAGCAAAAAATCGGTGGCACTCAAAGGGTTAATGACAGCTGGGGGCTGGGGGATGGATTCTATGCTTCACAGCATTGGGTCGAAATGTGATGAAAATATACCTGTGATGGTTCACATCTGGCTAAAGCACAGTGACCAATATCTTTGTCATTTGTAATGAGGGGATAGTACTTGAATTTGAGACAGGATAAGAGTATATAATTCTGTGAATAATCACATAATTATCTTATGATGTTCTCTCAATTTTAGTTCTTGAGATGTATGAGTAAACCATTATAAATATATGACTGATACATGTAGATTATTTTCACTTAATTTTTTTAAAAATCTGATGTCCTGCATGCAATAACAAAAGCTGGCTATCAATAAAACAATATTAACTTCAATGCTTTGTATATTTCCACAAAGTTAAAACAGAGCATGACCAGTGCTGCAGATAATGTTGTTTGGTAGTGTGGACAGGAGGTATGGGGAGTGGTTATGGGTGAAATATTCAGTGACCATTCATGGTCAAGGTTATATAAGAAGATTTTAAATTGTTCAAGAAGGTCAAGATTTTCTTTTGAAAGACCTTTCTTTTTGTAATGTAAAATTTCAGGAATACAAATGGAGTTGTTATTGTCAGTGAGGAGGCATTTGGCAAAAAGGGATGTATAGGAGCCAGACAGGAATTATTTTGTGTTCTTTGATTCTGATTTGGAAATTTCATCTAGTTTCTCCAATGTAAATGGTATTGAAGTTTTGCCAGTTGAGTTTTCATTTCGATTTTTCATTTCGCACATTTCGAAACTTTCTCCATTTTTTTCAGTATTATGGCAAAGATTGGATTTAGTGGTTGTAAAAAGGCTGGTATGATGTGGTTCTTAGAGAGTATTAGAAATATAATTACTAATTGGCCCTTTGGGTGGAAGTTGGCTCCATATAGGTAGATTTTCAATTTGGGCAGTTAAGAAGATGTGTTTCAATGCTAATTTCTTATCTTTGACATATAAAATCTTATACATCAGTCTGGTCATGTACCTTTTCTTTAAGGTGAGGTATTTGATTATATCTAGTTCATTTTTTTAACATTTCATAAGTTCAAGTTATTAAAGTTAGATCTTCAGGGAAACATAGTATAAAATGTCATGTGATATATGAAATGTATGTTTTGGCAACATGATAAGTCATGAGTTGAACAGTTTTGGCATTTATCTACCATTTTTTTCAGCTCATCTGATTACAAATGGTGTTGCCATTCATCATTATCCTGTTCTCAACAGGTTCTATTACTGATGGCACTATGTACGTAACATCTTCAGGCATCTCAAGCCTGCTATTTTCCATCTGGAGGTCCAGTGCTGCTGGCAGACCATTTCATCTATACCCATTTAAATGTTGTAACTGGGGATCATGTTTAAGCATTACTCTGTTCAACAGTCAATTTCTCTTAATTTCTCATTCTAATGATAAATGTGATGGAGAATTAGTAGGAATTCATTGCTGTCAAAGAATTTTAATTTTTAAAATAATGGTCCATGTTGAAGTCCATGTCATCATGGAAACATTTGGGAAAAAATTGTAAAGAGTTACTTCAATGATCTTATGATAAATAATAAGAAAATGGGACAACATTGTTTAACATGTTGGGACAACATATGTTTCAAAAATATTACAATATAAACATACCTAATAATTAGATATAGGAAATTGGGAAAGGGGTAGAAACAAAAGGACAAGCACAATCTTGGTGAGGAAGATGGAAGCCACTTCAAACAGAAAAAATATTTACCAGATCCAGATTCATTTCATAGATATGGAATTTTTTTTAATGGCTTCCATCTTCCTCACCAAGTTTGTGTTCTTCCTTTTATGTGTTTCTATTCCTTTCCCAATTTTCTAAAACTCATTATGTTATATTGTATTTTAGCCAGATGGAAGTTGCTATGAATATTAATTTATGCTTTTGTAAGTGTAGTTATATGTATAAAAAATCAATCCTTGTGAATCCAATTATCAATAAAATTAGTTATGCCTGGAAATATAGAATATAATCCAATTATCAATCAAATGCACACCTCCTTTCTCTGTTACTGAATGTCCAGTAAGCCAATGATACTGATAAAGCAACAAATGCATTTATGCACATTAATTATTATTCAGAAATAATTGTATTACTCCAATATGCTTTAACAACTTTTCTGCCAAGTGACCAATATATTGGTCATTCAGAATCATCCCCCCCAGCATTAATGAACATTTTCTATCCTTTCACTATTAATGACAAAGATATTGGTTACTGTGCCCTAGCCAGATGTGAACTATTGGAGGTATATTTTCCTGTCATTTTGACCCAATACTGCAGGGTGTCAAATCCTTCCCTCAGGTCCTTGGTGGTGGTTAATTGACTCTTGGTCAGTCTGGCTGCCTCTTTCTCAGAATTTGTCCACGGTTAATTTTTGGTTGTTCAGTGAATTATTTAAAACAACCGTTTATGCAAACTCAATTAATATTATTTAAAAACTGAATTCCAATTATTTTGCTGAGCTTATATCACTTTTAAACAAAATTATATCATTATTTTTAATGGTATTCTTGTGTCCAGAGTGGAAGTAATGCTAAGTAATCCTTTGGAATTCCCATACATTCTCATAGACAGGTAGTTACACATACAATGGTCTACAATGTACCATAACACAATTAGTAAAGCTCACAAAAAAGATTATTTTAGCTTATTATTCATCCTGTTATAGCTGCAAAAACTAATAACTATATTGCAACATTGATTCATTTTTTGCAAAAAAACCCAAGGAGAGAGATTTCATTCAATAACAAATGGAGATTAAGTAATCAATATGATATTAATCTGAGTGTGAAATATAATAACTAAATAATTTGTGTGGAATTACCAAGTGTTTCTCTTACTCCAATATGCTGAGCAAATTCCATATAGTTACGCCTGAGACAATAACGTTTAAATAGAATTAGTTTCCTATTTGTTGGGGAAATTCTCAATCCTATCCATCTCATTAGTTCCACTATGAGATTATTCGGAGTAGTTACAATTCTTTACATTGCAATCGTGTAGTGGAATACGGCGCCCTGCCTATGTCCAGCACCGAAATCTAAATTTCCCGGAAATAACAACGGCGTGAGAGTCACCTTCGTGCGTCGTCCCCTCGCCATTCCTTCGACCGTAGCTTGTTTTTGCGAATAAATTACTTGCGAGTAATTGGAACCCCACGCCGTCATCGCTTGCGTCATCGACGAATGGGATCGCGGCAACAGACCGGTGGGCGTCGTGAGGCATCACTGTACCCGTCTTGACAAGTGACGACGTTCGGCCAGACTCCTGTTACCTTGGAAACTTCGACACGCGGGAGAACAATCGCCCCGAAAAATATATTCAAGTCTGAGGTTCCTGGCTTCTAAAGCGAATATTAGTGGCTTAGGTCAAGGAGTCTGCATACAGAAAGTGAAAGAATGAAAATGTATTCTGGTTCGAATGGCAAGAGAAAAAGGGTCGATCAACCTTTAACTTTCATCATTCGTGGTCTTCTGGTTGAATTCACAATATAGCAGAAGTATGAATATGAACTAATTGAAGTATGAAATAGAACTAATTAACGGCATTCGATCATCATTCCGTAGACTCTGCATGCGTGAAACTATACGAATAACATGGGAAAAAAGACGATAAGCGAGCGGCGAGAAAAAAATACTGTCACCGTGTCAATTTTGAATGGCACACAGTTATATCACCATAAAAATATCCTTTCATTTTTATATTTCTGGCCTTTTCTTATCAATCCATGCCTGTAATATGGAGGCTAAATTTGATTGATCACGAAACTGCTAAAAAAAGAGACCATATTGGTGCTGAAGGAAAATAGGATGTAGCCGTTAAACATCTCATAAATTATTATACAGTGATTACTTCCCTTTTGTAAAGGATTTCCAAGGGCACAACGCATCATCGAAAATAATACCAGGAGTTTCAAGTGCACAAGAGCGCTATTTTATAAACGCTATTATAAATCACGACCTCCGGTTCCTGGAAGCATTTAAAACAGATCTATTGGCATAACTTGTGGTGATAAAAGCATTACTGAGAACTGTAACATACTCTAAGATGATTTTCAGATTCATAACGAAATAACAGAGATAATGAGAAATCCATGCATTCAAAGAATTGCTACTAAATGAAAATCGTAACTGTAAACAAGATACTAGAGTAACTCTCAAAGAAACATTCAACATATACTGCTTTTGATAAATCCATTTCCCCTTCGATTCTCTTATTATTTTTTAGAAATATTCCAACAAAAGTCTTAGTCTTCATAGTTAGAGAAGGTGCTTTTCTCACCAGAAATACCTACGCAATTTGCAAAAATGCATATAAAGTTACCCCAGGAGAAAACATCGGGTAGACTAGAAATATTATATTGGGTAAAAAGTCGATTTATACACATACAGAATACAGATAAGACAAAAAATACCCACTTTTTCGTTATGAATCTCGTCTACGATTGAATTTAGCTATTTACACTCGAAGTATATCATCAGGTAAGGCACTAAATGCCAACATTATTATTTTTTATTTAGCTCATGAATACATTATTAAGTTAGGAACTATGCATGTTATTTTATTAGGAACTATCCCTAGGAGTTATTTGACTGTTTTTTTATTTTTTTATAATACATACATTAATTATAATTGCATTTATTGTGGCCAGTCAGGTTAGTCTGGTGGGTAGCACGCTCGCCGGTTAACACAAAGGTCGTGGGTTCGAGTCCCACCCAGGGCATGGGTGTTGTGTTTGTCCAATAGGGGTTTTTAGAGGATGTTGAAGAGGTGCGAAATTACTATGGCCGTCGAATCACCCTATAAATACAAATACTACTACTACATTTATTGAAAATCATATATAAGTATTTTAGTTAACATATTCATGCTTGATAATATATTTAACTAGATGGTGTAAGTGTAATAAATACATTTTTAATGATTTATTTTTAATTTAATTTTGTTCAGTAATCACCAGTAACGAAATAAATTTAATTTCCAGAATTAAACTTAGAAATAAAAACTTTGCAATTCCACATAAGCAAAACACAAAGTCGTGCATTAAAGTTTCCACAAAGTTGTGTTCCAGAAACAGCATCATAACTTACAGAACATAAAATGGTTGTTTTTACAAACGAAAGAGACTTATTTCTCAAGTAAAGGCTTACATAATAGCTCAATCACTTCAAGATTACTAAACTCAGATCGCTTCGTCATATTCAGTTGCGTAACTACAAAACAACATTTAAGTGACCTTATTTCGTCAGAAGTCGGAATCAATTATTCCCATACTTGTACTCTGCCACAAGACACATCTACGTCGGTTGATTGATGAATTTTTTAATTGATGAGTAGTATCGACATATTCGATGCAGATAATTCGAAACTTACCAAGAGTTTTAACTAATAATGCCCTGGTAATATGCATGATATGTTGAGTCAAAATGGGGCTAAAATCGTGTTCAGGAAATCATAGAATTCTTTAAAAATTTTAATATTAAATGATGATGATACTCTATGTGAATCTTACGAGTTTAAAAAAATCATATTTTAGTATGCGATATAACATATGACGAGGACAAAAATATTAAAAATAAAGTTAATGCTTTCCAGAGGATATGCGACACAATCAGAAGAACTTTGAAAAATAAAACAAGAAAAGAAACACAAAGTTTTATAAAGTGATGGTAGTCCCTACTGTACTGTATGGGTCAGAATGTTGGGCACAAAAAAAATGAATTAAGGCAGATAGAATCGTCTGAAATTTTTAAGATCAGTGAATGGTTACACGAGAAGTGATAAATTAAGGAATACTTATATAAGAGATGAAATAGGTGTCGAGGCAATCTTTGATTAATAGAAGATTACAAGAATAGATAGGAGGAAGATTTATTTCGAATGCCAAATGGGAGAATTCCAAAAGGGCGATGGAATATCAACCAATAGGTAAGGGAGTGGTCGGAAGACGGAGAACAAAATGATAAAATGAAGCCGGAGCAGGCTTATAACCTAATCCTGGAAGGAGGAAGAAAATGATGATACTGCTTTTATATTTTTCAAAATAGGAATTTCCTGTCTTTTATGACTTTACTTGTAAATCTCCGACTATCAAATACCTATATAACCACAATATATGTAGTATCGTATTAAAAACTAGATAATATTGTCTCGAGGATGAAAAAGAAAAATTCTAAAGGTGAATCATTTTAAAAGTAACTGCTCACGTGAATGATGAGGAAAATTGAAATGATGACATTAACAAAAAGAGAAACTTCATTATAACCAGATGAGAATGGATCAAAATTCAAATCCCATAGTCATGTGAAAATGCTTGCACATCGCTCAAAGGATTTGGCCCGGCGAAATGTTTCTTTAAATATTAATACGTCATACATTGCTAACGGTCCTAGAGGTCCTAGCGAAGTTTCATGAACCAATGGTCACTAATGCGGCAATAAGCTGCAAATAACAAAAATTAAAGGAAATTAGCAACTTCACAACTTCACGCCTTAAAAAAACTTCACAGCCCTGTTTGAGGTAAGGTCATATAGAAATGTGGGGTTGTACTAAAACCATATGGCGAAAAATACATAGCAAAACAAATGTAATGGGTATTAAGTGGTGTTTAGCAAAACACTAAAAGTAGAAGCAGTACGGAAAGAAGTGAATTAGTATTTTCAATGACGCCTGGAAGTCATTAAATTAAAATATTATCTGACACTCATATAATCACATCTGGCATAATTTTAACATCAACGACTATTGAAAGCAAGGTACCGAAATTTTAAGCATTGGCTCTATGACAAGTCACAATTAAGTGAATAGGTGAGATTATGTAGCTTAGTATGGAAACAATTTTTATTTTATTAATGAGCCAGTACAGACGTCAGATCTCATTAGTATTATAATTTATTCCAAACAAGTGCCCATCTCACACCTCATATAATATTAGTAATTTACGAAATTCAAGAATCTTTCAGCCGAATGACCACTTCTCCGTAAGTACGCAAACATTCTAATGCATGCGAGTAAATTAAAAGGGGCTCAAAATGTAAAAATATTCAAACCAGTTTTCACTTTAAATCAAATGAACGAATGGATGACTACATTTCATATACACACTAGGCGCACGTCACTTTCAAGACCACGTGGAAAAAATGTTAGATGAAACGTTGGGTCATCGTGACTCTCATACAAGCGCGATTCATAGTTCCAGAGGGGCTTCTTGATCGCGCTCGTTTCTATTCCCATCAAATAGCCAATCCAAACCGTCGGATTGCTGTGGGATGACCTCCGCATCGTTTGAGCGTCACGACTTATTGTCTTCCGTGCGGCATTCATCGCCGTCCATATCGCCCTACCTAGTGCGTTCTCGGAACAAGGGCAGTGCGGCGCAAGTGAGCCGCCGACTGATGCGGTTAAGAAGAAATCCGCGACTCATTTTTTAAAACTCAGCGAAAATGAAATTAAATAAATTCGCTCAAAGAGAACAATAAAAATAAAATGGCCCGACATCTCAAAAACAAAACGCAATGTGAGGATTTTCATTAAATAAGTGATTTTTTGAATACGAAAAATTGAGCAACTCCCCCAAACGAGGCGTTGACGTCACTTCCACAGTTCAACATCAGTGTCGTCTTGATACGCGCATTTTTTTCCAATTTATTCATTAGTTTCAACGAATACCTTTTTCAGTCAATTTTTTATTAGTATTATGTGAACATTTATTTACGGTTTACTAATTACTTTTAGAAGCTATTTATCGTCAATTTTTCGTTATCAATTTCAAAACACGATGACAATGGACCTTTGCTGCATATTATTCTGCATGAATTAAGAAGAAAATATCAGGAAAAATTTGGAAATGATGTGTTATATTCTCTAAAAAAAAATAGGATAAACGCAACGCTCTCTAGCTTATAGAAGAAAAAATAATATCAATACCGGGTTGGGTCTCACGAAAATGTTAAAACAATTACAAAAACTGGTGGTCCTCATATAGGTGCTGATATCTCCACATGAGCTGCGCTAAAGAGTAATTTCATAAGAGACTCATCAAAATCCTACCAGTATTTTAAAAGCATTACCATTGAGCAAAACAATTTAATTCTAAAACAAATTGATTACCTGCCAACTGGAATGGAGGAAAAGTGAAAATAAAAAAAAATTCTCTACGCAGAGTAATGCATCCAAAATCAATAACAGTGGATATATATTTAATAAAATAAATTGTTTATACCAAGTTTTAGGGTCATGAACTGACATGAGATGTTTTAATATAATTAATGACTGTACTTGGGAATTGTATTGTGCCGCTGTGAATACTTGAATTTATGACACAAGCATATGATATATAACTACCATATTGGATTATTAAGCAACTCACGGTGAAGTTCACTTTCTCAATAAAAATTCATTAAAATTTAATAGCCAAACTGAAGAGGTTGTATCTTCAGAAATTTTTGTAATACTCTATATTGTTCTATTCCCATCAAATTGCCTCAGATCCATTTATTCCCACAAATATTCATATCTTTCCTTATCTATCCATTCTTATAGCCATTATTTCATTAATTAAATAAAGTCAATATATATTATATCTTCAACTAAGTTCTGTGAATAAAACAAATTGTGAGATTTTAAAAATATAAAATTCTGATATGTTCTAAATAATGTTATCTATTATTCACGACTTATTTACTAAGAGAATTAATTTTTAAGTGAAAAAACTGATTTCCACGTTCAGGACATCAGACACCAAAGGAATGTACACTATATGATTTGCTTCTTTGCAATACGACAATACAAGTAGTACTTTAGCTACAAGGTAATTTAGTCACGGTTTAATGCTATAAAAGAAGGTTTTGTTGGAATTATAGATTTATGTAAAAGAAATCGAATGGAAAAATATTTCAACGTCCGAAATAATTAATTGTAAGTAATGAGTCTCCTCACGATAGACCCTTTAAGAAATCAGGGCGTGTGATCCCGACAAAATGAAATGAAGATAAATTTAAATTTTCTTTATAATAAATAAATATTTGAATTGAATCCTTGGGCATTAGCTCCATCTTAGATGATATTGCTGCAGAATTAAAAAATAACTGAATTAATAGATGGCGCAGAAGTGAAAAACATGGATATTTGGAATTGCTTTAGTGTGGGATTAAAAACAAATTAACTTCCCCGTAAAAGAATGAGGTTTGAAATTGTTAAGGTACTGTTCAAAGGGATTTGAGTTCAATAAATTCAATTTCGACTAAGGAAAGAGAGAAAGTTTTACATCCAAGAGACGACATCAAAATTACAGCAACTTACAACTTCCAAACTAGGGCTGAACCCACATGAACATCGGAACTACGGGGTTACGTGAATAAATATAGAAACCATTAAATGTTGTCTTGTTTGTAATATAAAGTTGGGTGATTGTAAAATTTAATGTTTCGAAACACATTAATAGATAATTATTTTAAAAATATTGAGAGATCCAGCATTAAATAAGGTGTTTTCCGCCTGATAATAAATTTATAGCGCCGACGGAGTTAAATTAAAGGAT
The DNA here is from genome assembly GCA_011762765.2 of Rhinocypha anisoptera. Taxonomy (NCBI): domain Eukaryota; kingdom Metazoa; phylum Arthropoda; class Insecta; order Odonata; family Chlorocyphidae; genus Rhinocypha; species Rhinocypha anisoptera. Next base: position 10,064 of record WURS02395150.1, read on the forward strand.
GCGAAGGAATAAAAGGACATACACGATCTACTCCCACTGTATTTCTCAAGACTCTTCAGACGATTTCCACAGCCTTTCCCTTTCTCCTACATTTCTCATCTCCAAGGTCGCCCTGGATGGTAAAACTCTACCGGGAAATGATTTCTTCCGTCAGCCGCAGTTAAGATCTCCTTAGGAGAAGACCTGACCCAGATCGCATTAGATATGGTGACTCAAATGAAAGCCTTCCGCGGTTCCGGAGAGGTTAACTTGTATTTTTTTTCTTCTGGAGCTACCCCCCCCCCCCCCCAGAGGTGCAACTCCAATAGTGTATATGGGAATTTCCTCTGACAAAATCTGAAAAATAACTCAACCTAAACTAATCGAAGAGGGAAGTTACTGATTACTTCTTACCAACTGCGTGCTCATAACATTAAAACAGTTCTGAAAATGGATACCAAAAAAGAAGACTAGAGAACTACTTTTAAAACATGGATCAATGTACTCCATCACATAGGTACCTACTTTTGTGCAACGCACTAAACGATATTTATGAGCAGCGACGAATGGAGAATTCGCTTATCTTCTATAATTCGAGCGATCATTAGAATATTAACACAATATATTGGAAGAACACAAGACATGATAACACTTAAAATTAATGATGTTGAGGTGCGAAAATGGAACACTATGAATGCATATCTTGACGAAAGTTCGTGCACTTGGTTAATTTACATCAATGAATGTTAGCTTACTTACTACAGTTAGGAAAACTAATCCATTAAGGTAGCCGGAAGACGACATTTTATTACGCACTTGAAATAATCTTGAGAAACACGCTGCAGATATAAAAGAAATAATCTCAAAGTTTTGTCGAGATATTACAACAATTTCCTATTTATTTCCCAATTAATTGCAAATTATTTCGTATCCTACAAATTATTTATTGGATATTCTCTACATCGTGAAGTGCTAGGGTACTTTCCCTGAAAACCTAACGCCGAGCTGAAAACATTACTTTTTAAGACGGAATGAGGACGGAAGAATAAATAAGACAAAAGAGATAAGAGAAGAAGGGTTTTATATCACGTACACACGAAGGGTGTCTACACTAACAAAAAATATTTGTAAAGTAATTTATCATCATGAGTGGATACCTTTGTTATGAGAAGATATATTTAAATCCGAATACATCCCGATTAATAAAGGTAATTCCTTTGTTGCGCGCCGTTATTTTATTTCAATCTAAATCAGATAAGTACTGTAAGGTCTTCCTTACCACAAGGTTCATGGAAACCCGTAATCAATTACTTGTAGAGATTATATTTCATTCATCCGCTTAATTTTTCGAGGGCATGCCTTCCAATGGCCGATCCATGTATTTTAATAAGTCTCAGGTGACACTACAATTCTTACACAGTAATGAGAACAAAATGAGAGGAACTGACTGATTGATCAAGATCCGGTTTAGTTACAACGTAACATCTTCAGGTCTTAACAGGAGCACCTGAGGACGGTAATGTGTACGTAATACCCAGAGAGCTGCCGCAAGGGCGTGTTGCAGGAGGTGAGCCATCACCAGGCATGCATTCCAAAATGCATATATTATATGTAATTCAAATCGAAATAAAATAATTACATGCGAAACTTTCCATGACAAAACATTACACATCTCATGCGGGAACAAATCAATTGATATTTAATGGAAAATGCAAGATAAATACAAAATACATGCACTAGCTTTCCTAACTATTATCTGTAGTAAGAGTAGTATCTTAAGTCTGTAGGGTACGTCGACCACTATGGTATTTTTGCTCTTTTTCAGTTCGAAGATAAAACCCATTTGGACAACACAAGTACTATGCCTACGCCCACACTCGGTCAAACGGTCTTTGGGTTAGCCGGCGAGCGCGCTACCCACTAGGCTAATCCGGCCAGCAACTACGTATTATCTTCGCAAGTGTGAATATATTTATTTTGATCTCTAATTGTGCGAGGAAAAATTGAACTTTTTTATCCATCTGTTCGACAGTCCCTGATTTTTCGTGCGTGATCTGATCTACCGTAATATGTCGGGGCTTATAATATATCTTGGACTTCTTCGCTGAAGTTATCTCTCCCTTAAATCTGCATAATAAATTTAACCAGTACTTCAACCTACGATCATGAAGTGGCTTCCAACCTATTTTCTCCAATAAGCTTGTTACGCTGTTGCGTCGATCGTAACAACCTTTCAAAAATCTAGCTGCTGCTCTACGCTGCGCTCGAGCTAACTCCAAAATCGATCTTGCATCAAGAGAATCCCACAAAAGGAAGTTGTAACGAATTGACCTGATTGTGATTGAGAAATGCTTTATTTGTGGAATTCCCTCGTCAAGATTCTTTCATTTCCTTCTCATCGTGCCGGTCGGGTTAGCCTGGTGAATAGCGCGCTCGCCGTCTAACCCAAAGGTCGCGGGTTCGAGTCCCGCTCAGGGCATGGTTGTTGTGTTTGTCCATTGGATATTTTCTACGATATGACGAGTTGCGACATGACCATAGCCGTCGAAGCACCCTATAAGCAAAAATACTGCTACTACTAGAGGTATTTTTGGTTTCATTGTTGTTGAGGTTCTTGAATGAATTAAAGAAATAGTCAAACTGTCTTACAAGACTATCGCGACCTTAATATCGGGACGAGCGATATTTTAAACTGGAGCAGAAACGTGACGAAAATGTTCACGGGGTGGAGAGGAGGTAATGAATGAAATGATTATTTTATTTGAAACAAAAATACTACTACTTCTCGTCTTGGGTTGACAACTACAATGTGCCTCGTGTCTAGTTTAGTGTCATTCTCTGTTGGCGATGACTGCTGCGAGGACCACAATATTCTTTTATTTTTATAAAGAATTTTAAAATTCATAAAGGACGGATGACCCCGAACTTGACTCCGGGTGCTGTTGTGAGGGGAGGGGCCGCGAGGCACCAGTGCACCGTCCCCTCGAGTGTGTCTGTCTCCGCGGCTGGTGCTTGCGGGGTCACCGCGAGTGAAGGGGACGGCGCGGAGCGAAACGCCAGAAGGACGAAACGCCTGCTATGGCGACACTTTTTTTTCCCAAGAACCCCAAGTGCCCCGGAATAAACGTGCATCTCGCCGAGTGGGAAAAGTGAGAGGCGGGCGAAAAGAACGTGGGTGGCCGGCGGCGGAAAGTGGAGCTGAGGGCCACTGCGTACACACGTCTGGTTTATTTGGATAGGTCGCGTCAGAGGTTCAACTACGTTCGACACCCAGGTCAGAAGCACTTTATTCATCTCACGAACATAAGGCGTGAAGGCAAGATTGAGGATGAGCTTTTGATCGGCAGAAGTTCGCAAGCAAAATACGGGGGGGGGGGGTAAAAAATCCCGGTGTTTAAGTGAAACATGAGGTGTACTGGAGGCACGTACGTCACCGCAAAACGTCTAATGTACACACAGTCGAAGGGAAAATGCGGAGGCGGGCGCAGCAGAGGGGCGCTAAGAATAAAATGTTTGCGGCAGAAAATGATAACGTGCAGTTCACCGCCCGTGGGGATGTGGCCCAAGTGGGTATAAAACAGATGAAAGAGTTTCGAGAAGATCAGCCCAGTTGATGGTATGAACATTATTCATCTTTAATCGACTGCAACAGGAAGTGGTTTTCCTCCTGCAGTGTCCATTTTGATGCAATCGAGTGCACGGATCTATTCCAAGCTTGGGTAATCTAAACTTCCCTGTGGAAATCGGAAGGGTCTGTGTTGCATCGTTAAGACACAATCTGGAGCAGTAAATAACAAAAACTTCGGCAGCCACGATGCTGTAAACACGATACAAGGTAAAACCCAGAGAATCACTACGTTACAGCCATTGCAGAGCACATTATCTTAACACAAGGTTTTTTAATTCCTCGACGAGTCTTTTAATAAGTAGTTCTTGGCAGGGAACGTACAGAATGAAAAAACATCACTTCGATTCCTTTTTAACCCGACGAAGTAACATCGTGGAGAAACTTAGATAGTGGAAATAAAAACTATTTTTGTGGAATTGCGAGGTTGATTTTTCATTTTCTACGATGGAAAAATTCCACCTAGTTATCGCTGAAACCATTTCATTATTCGTGAGCTATCAATCTTAATGAAATAGGTTCATGATAGCTAGGTCATTTATATTCAGAATATTCTCTGAAACTCATGGATCATTCTCTTCGCAATTCAGGAAATAAATATTAACGGATGGTTTTCAGCTTCCTTTCGCCACCTGCACAATTAGGGGAAAGAACTTAATAAAGAAGAGAAATAAGACCGCATATAAAATTTTAAACTTGAATGACATTAAAAAGTGTTGAAGGGTAATAATTCATCCGGATATTCGTCTTGTTGATTGGAATTGAGACAGTAAAATTTCCTCATATCCCAGGGGTGAAACTGTGTGCTAATCGAAATACAACTAAAGCGACGATATTTCGGGAGAGGATTTCATCCTTCATCAGTTGGACTTTGTTCCGACCTTCAAGACATTAAGGAGAGTTTCATCTCGAATAAGAACGAATAAGAATTTATATCTATTACAGATATTCATAAGATTTAGTGAACAAATCTGACTATGCATAAAAAAGAGACCACCTAATTGGATTGAAGGGTTTCAGGTTCAACTATGTGGAATATCATTTTAGTATAAAATGAGCCAGAGAAAATGTATTTCCATTAAAAATTTTTGACAAAACTAGTTTCAAGACTTAGTACCATCATCAGGTACAGAGTCACCATAGTCGAGCAGTGGTTTATATACCCAAAAGGGAGGCTGGAGAAGGGAGGGAAGGGAGGGGGAAGGAAAGGGGAATATTTCAGTGGAAACAGTCTTTCTGGATCATTTTATAGCAACCATGTTGAAGATATCTAATATATAGAGACGACATTAGAGGAGAAGTTACATCGTAAGAAGTAACGAATGAAACACGAGTGAGACAACCAACCCATAACTAACTCTACATCGTGAAAGCCGACCGGGCTATCCCCGGAGAGCGCGATCGCCGGCTAACTCAAAGAAAGCGGGTTCGGACCTCGCCAAGGGCATGGATGTTGCATTTGTCTCAAACTAATTCTGCTGAATGGCTTGCGGCTATAAAGATATGCAGAAACCACTTAAGAAAGCGACCACAGAATAAAATGGTGAAAGCATAAGAAGGAAAAACTACACATAGAGAGAGAGAGAGGAATAATAATAATCGGGAAATGAATGGGTTGGATGGAATTACAAATGAACGAAACTTATACCAATTTTGGAATCGATGAATAATGATGACGAATGGAAAGCAACATAAACGCAGAAAAAGGAGTAGTTCGTGGAGATGATCTTTCTCCTCCAACGTGTTGGGGCTGCTGATAGAAACCTAAAAAGGGGAACTTCTAGTAGGTTCCTCGATGATGTGGGGCCAGGACGCTGAGCCCGACCGCACAGCCAAGGGGTTATAATCATCGAAGGGGCTATCACATTTGAGGCGGAAATGCGCTAGCCGCCACAGCACCCTTCGCGACACCAATAAAATGAATCATTACGGATAGAGAGATGACAGATCGGAGTGTCGGTGGCAGAGATTAGTCCCGGGAGATGAGGAAGGCGCAGTCGACTGAATTGAAGGGTAGTTATCAAAACTTAGAGAATTGATCATTCGTAACGTTAGCGAAATAAAGGAGATGGTTGATATCTTGTCATTACCATGCGGTAACTAGTTTCATCACTAGCTAAACCTAAGCTGTTACAATGACACTATATTAATATTTATTATTACTCATTTTCAGCTTCACCAAGAGTACTCGAGAAGAATTCCTTTTTGTTACCACACTGCACTTATATTTCTCCTCACTTTATTTATTTTTATTTTTTACGTGTTTCAGTGTTTCTAATTTTATTTTTTTTAAGGTAAATGGCTATTTAACTAAGTCACACATGAATACTGTTCCTTAATTCTATGATCCTGGAAAATTCTTACACTAATTTTTCTGAAAAACTTCTACCAACATATTTTCTAATTTCTACATTTTCGACGTTCACTTTGTGTAATCCTCACATTTATCATAATTGAGGAAAACTAAATATACTTTTTTCATTTTTTTCTTTATTTCTATTACTCAAGCCTTTACATTTTTCTTTTGGCGTCAGCTTTTTTTAACTTCTTCAGTAAAACGTGGCACGCCAAATGGCAATTCAGGTTTAGGCCTGCACTAGGGTTTTTAAAAAGAGAAAACATGATGAATATTGCACGGTGACAGAAGAAATAGTAGATATACTCTACAAACTGTGGAATGTACATTTTTTTTCTTTTGGATATTGGCAACATCCACGAAATCCTGAAAACCTTCAATCTATGAAGTTTCATTTAAGTATTCCACTTTGTTTAGCAAAAAAGTTTTTTAATTGTTAGCACGGTGTTGTCATATTTTTCTTTCCACAGAATGAACGTCATCCCCTTGGATTGTATAAAAGAAACGGGCGGTAGGCCGATGGTGTATCGCCGCAGTCTAGAGGATTTATTTCTCGAATCTCTTAAGCAGCCACCACTCAAGCCGAGTGACTGTCACGATTCAAACCATAAAGTATTAACTCTCCGGGAGTGGAACTTAAATCCCTCAACTTCTTTTGCTTCACGCAGCCTCGAAGTGGGAACCTTAACTTCCGACCGACTCCGCAGCGGCAGTACACCCTCCACGCCCGCTAGGCGAAAAATCCCATATTTTGGTAGCCCTGCATTACGACCTGAAGGATCCTCCGCACGCACACGGAACGCGTCATATTAATATTAAACTCGCAAGGTGCTGTAAAATATCTTATGCTCACGTCTCCGTTAAAAAGAGTAATTAGCACCCGCTCACTCGATGAAAAGCCAATTAAAATTTATTCCGCGCTACCGCGACGCCTTCTCCCACTCCCTTCTCCCCCATTCCTCGCCCCCTGTTCCTCCTGCTCCCCCTCGATAAACATCTGGAGAATGTTTTCACAATCTCCTAAGCAGCACCTTGGAAACTCCAAAATCCACCCCCCCCCCCCCCCCCCCCCCCCCCCCCCCCCCCCCCCCCCCCCCCCCCCCACCCGGCGGCCCCCCCCCCCCCCCC
>WURS02395259.1:0-17151 GCA_011762765.2 Rhinocypha anisoptera
TATTTCGACCGAGGGAAGAACCTGAAGCCGAGAAAAATTGAATTCCGTAACGCCGTAAAAAATTAGACTAAAGGCCACGTTTGACTGGAGCGTGGAAAAGAAAGCGACGAGTGGGTGTAGGGTAGGGAGAGATGAGATTGCAAGGAACCAGATGAGAAATGGGGAAGGGTATTCAAGTGAACCCGGAAGAAATAGTTTAACACTCTTAGAAGAGGTATGACTTTCGGGGAAATTCATATATCTTTGCTTAAGATAGAAGAGGTACATAGGAAGGGGCACTGACGGTTTTTAGACAAAGGCATAGAGCAGGCCAGTGTTTTTAAAAACTTTTTCTGCTCTATTCCACCCTTTCAACAAATTTAGAACTACCGTTCCCCCCTTTCCTCCCCCCAGAAAGTTTAATTAGTAGGTAATGCACATGCGCTCAACAAGGGGACTATTCCCCCATGAAAACATAAACTTACCCATGGGAGATCCCCCCTCGTTTTGAACCCCCAAATTACGCATATAACTCATCAAAATGCCAAGGATGAGTACTTGAGTACTTGTTAGGGAATACTTTTTATGATGTTAAGCCGCCATCTTAAGGTACTTACAAATTAAAAACAGGCAATGGTAGTACAATTTGAATCCAATCACGTCAAATGAATTCTGTACCACAACTTAAAAGGTCGTTGATGAAGTATTTTTTTCGATTTTTCATGCTTGACCCTTTACTTAATAAATAATATGATAAAAGAGTATCAGTAATCAACACAGTGAGATCATTATTATGTATGCAGTTTAAAAAACACTGTTTAAAAATTATTCTGCATACTTTTAAATATCATTACCATACATTATTATTAGAATTAAAATCTAAATTATCATTCTCATTGTGAAAAAATAATTGCCGGCCGGGTAAACCGAGTGGGTTCGCCAGACGAATTGCGCTCGCCGGAGGACCCCGAGTTCGAGGGTACGATTTCCGCCCTGGGCACGGATGTTATATCTGTCTAAAACTAATTTTAATGATCATTTTTCGTCACAAAGACAATGACGGAAAACATACAGGTAAAAGCTAATTAACAAAGCGACCCCCAATTATGAGAATAAACTTATGAGAAAAACAAGTGTGAAAAAATAAATAAACATAAATGAGTGTTTTCTGAATCCGTCAACTGAATTGGTGATCACTAATTTTGAATTGAAATACATATCGGTTCATGAATAAGTTTGCTGAAATTGTTACAGATGTTCTAAATATTACCGGATCCGATTAAGCTCAGAAGTAGAAAATTTTTTAATAGCGAATACAAATTAGAATGGATTTTGATAAATAATGATATAGGAAATCGTATCAGGCGTGCATTTGTGGGATTCTTACATCATGAAAGGATAGAGAAAAATATTGTTGGGATTGCATTTATTTCTCTAATATTTAATGGTCAGGTATTAATGAATTTGTTTGTTTCTGAAATATGATACATTACTAATCCTTTCCCTGATACATTACTAATTGTGATATTGCGAAGTTTGATCTTTCTTATTTTTTATTAGGCTGACAAGAGATTTTTATTGTAACTTTAGTAACAATTTGTTACTGATAATTATTTATTCACCTCGTTGACGAATTTAGATCTTAAATCGTCGATTTTATTGGAATTCAGCAGTTGATCCAACAAAAAAAGTCCTTCAAGTGGATGCGATATGAGATTTTCTGTCTGTCAGGATTTTTTCATACATTTATTTCCAAATCAATTTTATATAACAGATGCTTTTCAACGGATTAAATTTTCTGGTTTTGCTAGCACTAGAGCATCAATGGATCTGGTTGGATAATGTAGTCGAATTTAAATCTCATCCGCTCATCGATCGAAACTGCCCCATGACCTATTGTGATATATCATGTTTCTATTATTTATTTAAATACAAGGAATGGAAACCGAAATCCCTTGCTTCTAAAGGCCACACTCAGATCAGTGTACATTCTTGGACATTACCTTCGAAACGCCGCGTCATTGAAGTAATTGAGTCCACAGACTGGTGAATGAGAGTAGAGAGCGAAATTCAAAATTTCGTTTTTGTTTCGAGTTTGGAAGATCATCGATAAACGGACTCATACTTCTTACTTTTTTAGCTACATCACTTACGAAAAATTTCATGTGTAAAAAACAGTGTACTGCATAAAGAATTTCGTAGCATGATAAATCTGATCTGTACATTGCATAAAGACGTAAGCTTTCCTAAAGAGTACTTTTTTCTGGAAAAGTTATGAAAAGTTTCTTCTTTACTTGAAGACGCTGACTCTGGATTCCCATGAACTTTACTACTTGGTAGTAGGTTTGCTTTCAAGTTCAGAGACAATTCGAGAGTGGCCTTAATATCTAAGCTGTCGATGAAATTCCTTTTTCCTCTAAAAATCTGCGGAGACGACGTATGTGATATGAAAGCAGTCTGTAGTATCTCCTTTTACGTATGAAATCTACAAAAATAAATATTTTCCCAAGAAACTATTCGGCTTTCGTACTTTTCTCCATTTTTACGAACTAATTCTATCTGGTTTCCCCTTCAGCTCGCTAATGCGTTGCTCGCTTATGTCTGATCACTTTCGTTGTACTCTCTTCGCCTCTAGCTGTTCGTTCCTGCCGTAATGGCAGTCGTGCTTTGGTTCCGTCGGCGGTCGTACCTTCCCCTGCGCCTACCCCCCCCCCCCCCCACACCGCACCCATGACACCACCGTCTCTACACGGCAGAACCCTAGCCATCGTAGCGTGGCATGCAGGACGTGATATGTATATGGCAATGGGCGTGCCCTCGAGGGCCCTTTTGCACGGCTCGGTTGCGACGCGACCCCTGAGCGATCCTGCCTGTCCCTTCCACGTCCCTCCCGCCCTCTCGTTGCCATGGATACGATCGTCTCTTGATCCCTGTACTCTCTCTCCTCCCTCACTCCCTCTCCTCCTCACCCACACCCCTCCCTCTCTCGGCCCTCCCTTTTGTTCGCGCCGAATTTCATCGGCAGCGGGAGTGTGATCCGATTGCGTAACCCGATTCCCGTTTGTTAAGCAGGGGCGTCTCTGTCCATCCCCGCCGGGATGGGGTCGGCTCCGGGGGTGGAGATGGAGGTAGGCGAGCGGTGAGTAAGGGGAGAGAGGGAGAGAGAGAGGGATGGAGCTTCGGTGTTAAGTGAGCGAGGGCGTGAAGGAAGAGAGGGAGGGAGGATGGCACAGGGCTTTGAAGGACGACATCGGAGGCGTGCACGGATTTCATTTCGGAGGCACTTTGCCCTCCTCCCGCCACTCGTGGGTGGGTGGACGGTGGAATTTATTTCGACCTTTTAAAAATATATCTATATTATTTTTTTTTATTGCCGTGCCGGGAGGACGTGTATGCACTCCTGTGAAAACTTCCTCCGCCATCTACGGCTCCCTTGGGAGTGAGAGAGAGAGAGAGCGAGAGACCGTGTGCTCTAGTTAAACGCTTATCGCATGAAACCGCGCGATACTCGTCTAGGATGTCCCTTAGAAAATTCTCTAGTGTCCGCGTTGCACTCATGAATAAATCATAATTTTTACGTGGGAAATATTCCCTGATCGAGAATTTTTTGGCGTCCGAACCCTAGGCTAGAAACTTGTGTGTTAAGCTAGGTCCCTCTATAGGTCTCGAAAAATTCTAGATGAATTCCACTCATAATATTCTAAGATAACCCATGGCACAGGATGATCAAAGTAATAGTGGAATATTCAACCAGAACATTCCGTTTCGGGCTTGTGCCTTGGGTACGAGGACTGAAATATCATTCGTGCTACGAAAAATTACAAACCTTAGGAATACTCGACGGATATTTAATCTATCCCTTGGTCTTGACGCTATAACCATATAGGTAATCATTTTTTCGAATCTCTTGAATGCATAAATTTTCAGTTCCATAAATTTTCTCGTTCTGTTCAAAACATTGTCTTTTTCAAGCAATGGTCCGTCCTTTTTCCTTAACACCTTTCCCTCCGTAATGTTTTTCGCAAACTCATTTTGTTTAAACAATTTCTCCTTGTTCATAAGCAAGCCTATTTTATAAACAAATTTGCAGATTTTTTGTTTTTTCTTAGGAGAAGGAGGGCAACAAGAACACTTATCGAAAACTAGTCGCAAGTAATCATATTTAAAATTAGATCTTTAATGAAAATATGCCGGAAAAGGCAGTTCTGTCATTGGCATGAGTGTCTCAAAGACAAATGGCATGACAAAGAAAATTAACCGTCATTGGCATGAGTTTCTCAAATCTCTTATAACATTTGCAGTTAAATCATCATCACGCCTCTGCTTCCCAATGCACTTAAAAGGACTCTTAAAAAGTAAAAGGCAAAAGAGTCGAGTTGTCCTTAAAAACTTTTTTATCTATAGGGCGTACCAGCTGTGACTACACTTTCGAGTTATTACTGGGTTTATGGCGAATCATCTAGTAACAAAAAATTTTTCAAATGCTCCTGAACCTTTAAGCACAGTCAGTAAGTGTTAACTTTCTGTGAAACAAAAAAAATATTTCGTTTGTCATCCTATGCTAAAAAGAGGAGTGAAATAACACAAGGCCCTTACTCTTACAACCAAAACAAATAAAAATCAACACAAATCCCGCCACAAACTTAAAGTTTTAATATTACTTAATCGTCCATACAATAAATAAGAGTTTTAAAATGGTAAAGTTTGATTCCGTTTAGCCGCCCGGTGACGAGGGAAGGTTGTTTTTTTATATTTTACAGCAACTTATTTCGTATTAATTTAAAGAGCATGAGAGTTTAAAATCACATTGATAAAGGATTAATCCGAATAATATTAAAGTTTGGTATGCATGTCTATAGTGATTTAACAGTTTCGGGTTTGACCAGGAAGTCAAAAATAATTTCTTTTGGCATTTTATTTCCGTATAACATATTTAAAAAAAGAAGGAAAAATGTCTTTTTATACCATAAAATTCAGTGTAAAACAAGCTAAAATTTGGTATAAATTACGTGCCGTTTTCTTGTAACTGACCTTCGAACTCGGGTATCCATAATTTTTAGTCCGAACGCAGTCGCTCTGCGGAAAAACAGGCGAAAATCCTCTCTGCTAGCAGTTGACGACTTTCGTAGAGGGGCACGTTTTCAACGACGCATGCCGTGACGAAAGATCGTCCCTTGGGATGAAGGCTGAATGACGGGGAAGGGAATTAAAAGCTATAAAACCCAATCGACGTTTTATTCACTTCTTTTTTTGTCTTGGCAATATCTCGCTGAACCTGGCCGGTTTTAATTGAAACACCCCCCTCCCCCCCCCCTCACTACAAAAAAAGGAGCATAAATTTGAAATGAGGAGTGAAAACGTGATCGAGATTGTTACTGCGCTTCGTCGTTCTTCTTGGTTGATTTTTGTCGTCTCTTTTCCTTGACTCATCAGCGACGTCTCTCTCTCTCTCTCCTCGCACAGCTACCATTATTAGTTTAAGCCGGGAGAGCGTCGTCCGTTCTGCCTCCGTGACCCCTTGGAAAACACTTCTCTCTTTGTCTCCCTAGTGTTTTGGGTAATCCTCCGGATCCCGCCGTTGTAAAATTCAGAAATCAACTGGGGGAGGCGCAACTTAATGTAAGGCCGTAAACTCGTCATTCCGGAGCACGATAGTGGGCCTTTAATATGGTTTTCACATCGTCCGTTGTTTCGAGTCGTTCCTGGCACAAGAGAGGGATCCCCACCCTTTCCTAACTTCCGTGCTTGACCTTTAACTCAAATTAATCACTGGGTTCAAGCATTTTTCGAGAAGCGCTCCTTCTTGAATCACGTATTCGTGAAAATATCTTGTTTGCTGCGTCGAGTTCCATGAGTCTAGTAGTCCTTCCGTTTAGGGAAACATATAGTGAAAATGAATGGAGTAAGTCTTCCCAAATTCGAGCGAACTTCTCTACGCCAAAAACATCTTTATTTTAAAACATCCGTTCCCTTTATTTTGCACGGTGCTAAATGCACGTGCTACTCCATTCGTTACCCATTATAGTAACAGCTGCTCGTTTCCCGGGGATTTTAAAAGCGTCACCTCCTCAAAAATCCCCGAGAGCATTTGCAAGGATTTTAAAAAGAGGGCACCTAATACGCCGGCCAGCGGACTCATCGGCGAAGCTTACGCAGCCTTCCCGCCAGCCCACCAATCAAGATCGTGATTACATCTCCCGCTGGACGTCGGGACTCTTTACCATTCGTCAGCTGTCCCTTGCCCCTCTCCCCCCCAATATGGTGGCCACGCGAGTATACAAAAGATATACATATTCCTTTTTTTGCAATATTAATATCCTTGGTGGATCGCGATCCCCATAGTCTGAATGAAAAGAAGCCCACATTTGCGTCCACTTTATCTCTCGGACCCTCTTGGTCATTCTCCCTCGCGCCCCGCGACGTTTAATGCGCATTAATCCCACCACGCGATAGTGGGGTTCAGAGGTCGTTCCGTCGCGTGGGTCGGGCGTGCCGCCGTGGGGACTCCCACTCATATTCCCCCTGGCCGCCTCTGGCAGCAGGTGGCAGTACGATGTGGTGGGCTACGAAATTAAGGTCACCGAAGTAATCCAGTGTCGAGATTTGATTTTAAATAGTCAGATATCACATAGTAGTGCGAGATTATTTGGCTGAAATTTATGATCAGAATTTTCTTCCAACGTTTTATCACAATTTAAATTGAACTGCAAAACAAAGGGTGGAGGAAACTCATATGGAGAATAGTGTGTGAATAGTTCCTTCAATACTCCGTCTCTTATCTAGGTTCAAGCAGTTGTTGAAACATATTTTTGGAGGCTCTTCCGAGCTTCAACTTCCTGTATTCTGTATCTTACGCAACATGACAAGAGAAGGTAGCTTGATAATTATACCGGAAACATGACCAATATTATTATTCGCTATGATGATACTTTGTGAGCCCCGGCGTATATATGCTATTTTAATGCCATCACGAGAATATGGCACAATTTTCATGTTCCAAATGGAATATATGCCCAATTTTCACTAAGAATTAAATGAAAATTAATCATTTCGATTTGCGCACGTACACGTTTTTACTAGAATTCCTACCGATTTTCCCTTATTCCCTTCCGTGAGGGGGAATATTTCACAAAATAAATCCTTCGACGTGAGCTTCATTCAGGTGTGTAATTAACATGATTTTCATTTTTCAAACTTTTATCCGCACGAAAATAATGTTACACCCTTAACAAATAATGTTAATGACATTTAAATGTGGATATTTGTTTTTCTTCCCTTCGAATTTCATGTATTTTTTTTAACCGTTTGCTCGTTTGACGCACGGCGTATTCTTTGATGAAAAATTATTCGATTGTGACAAGTCAACCTTGCGACGTGCGGAGATCATTTCAAAGCATTAGTGCGTAAAACATGGCACAACAACGGCTGGAAAGTTACATTTTCGAAAATCCGTGATGCCGACTGGATTATCAATCCCTCGGCAGTGTGACCCCCATGGCGGTGGTCGAGGGGAATTAATTAACATCACAGGACTACTAATACTATGTCGTGAAAAAGTTCCGAAGCCAAAGTTGATTTTAATCGATGGCTCGTTGCTGACGTGCCAAGCAATTCGTCCGCACGATGAGCACGCGTTTTTTAAAAATCAAACTACCCGCATCGCGAAGTATTCGCGTCTGCAGCTTGAAGAATCGCGAAGTGATGATAAAAGGGGAGACAAGCTTTCCACCCGCGACGGAGGGGTTAGTGGCCACCCGGCTCTCATGTCTCTCCCCCTCCCTCTCTCTCTCTCATGCCCGTTCCGCTTTTGGCGAAAGGAATGCCCCGGATCCGCCGGATTAATATTCATGGTCACCGCCGCAAGCGGGGATGGGGAGGGCAAGCCGCCCTGGGAATGCGGAAATGCGTATGTTTGCGTGTGTGTGTGTGTGGTGCGGGCTCCCACAACGGATGGTGCGTCCGCGCCAGATTTTTCCCCCGGCGCGGCGACGATTCAATTATAGATTGCACCGCTTAGCGTTGCGGTCGCTAATCTAGAGTTTGCGATGGGGTCGTCTCCGTTCCGCGGGGAAGTGGAGTGGTCGGGCTGGCAAAAACTCGTCGTTTTTCGGGGTGGTGTGGACAATAGCGCCCACTCTCCGCCCAAATAGAGATCGGGCTGCACATTTCCGATTAGTCGAATACGAGGTTACGTGGTTTCGCGCGAGGACTACTAAAATTTTCATCTCTGGCACTGGAAGAGATCTCGTTGGATGAGGGAGAATACTTTTAGCTCATTTATTGTACCTAGCGATAATGGATTCGATTTTATTTTGAATCCCAAGCGGTTCGTAAGCGATCGTGCCGAATTCAACATGGGTTCTTCAGCCCTGACGGTGAAGGAAGACCTAATAACATCGCAATAGGGACTTGGGTGCAAGTCACGACGCAGAATTTCAAGATTCGGGGACGTATCATTTTCCAACACCAGTTGAAGTTTACAGGCAAATACTATAGATGTTGATCCAGTAAATAACACTGCATTTGAATGATTTAGAGTGACGTAGGCCACTACGCCTTGCATTTGGACCCAGATCATTCAAATGAGCTTCTGATGCATGTACTCTCTCTCACTCATTTCCCTACTCATTATTCCTTACCTTCTTCATACTTCAACATGCCATTCCCCACAAGCGCTTCCTGGTAAAATTTTCCTCCTTATCTTTTCAGCAATACATTTCACTCAACCTCTTTTGCCAGAGTCGATTGCAATCAAAGTTTATCTCATAATCCGTGATGATATTCATGTGTCGTAATTTCTGTGTTTGTAAAAATACTCTAAGAACGCATCTCATCACTATACTTAGCCCATATTTTTGAGTTATTATAATACATTGAAGATTGCATTAGGTTATATCGTGGCGACTTTTTTTGACAAGCGTAAAAATTTCTCCTGATTTCATATTAGATTTTTTAAAAATTTTTGAGTGCAATTTAGAGTTTCGAGTGACACTATTGAGAGAGTTTGAAATTTTAGAGAAGCAATTCATCTAAACTATGTAAAATTAAATAAATATAAGGACTTAAATTAATTATTTAAGCGACCTCGGCTTCAGTAAGCCGCTTCCACTATACTATTTAAGAAAATATTTGACTTTTTTTTTACGTGTTCACACTAATAAAATTTGTTTGAATAATCTGCAGTTTGTTTCGCGGTATGGATAAACTTCATTGTAGCCCACATATTTGCGAAAGTCTAATAATTTCAAAGTCTAGCTCTCACTTACGCTTGTGAATTAACCAGTTAATGTTTCAGTATAGAATATGATGAATTTGTTTTTTAGTCTTTTTCCTGTCAATAAGCACATTTATCTCCTTTGCTTTTAATGTCTTTGGTTTTCTTTGGAAGATGCTTTAATAGAGCATGTGCAACCTCTAATGAAGTTCAAAATAATGACGAAAATTTAATTTTTTTGTGGCAGAGTAAACTCCTTTTAGCTTTTAAGGTAAGGATACAAACACAGATTGATGTCGTTTGTTTTGTTGATGAGGACGGGTTTAATCCAAAGTTATGTACTTTTAAATATTTCATCTCTATTAATACCAGGAAATTCCAGCAAAAAAATTCCATTTGCTCTAAGTAAGGTTCCGCCCCCAAGCCATGTATAGATGACCGAATGCCTGGCAACACTGATGTAGATATTAGAACATTTATGTATGCACTTTCAAAGTAACTGAGTATGTGATTCGAACTCTGCTCTTTGCTAACTTTAACTTATGCTCAGTCATTAGACGGTACACAGACTAAATCGGAGGTCACACGCAGCTCGGGGAAATTTTGAACTGGTGGCTTCCCTCCTCTAATAAGGTTATAACTTGAGATTTGCGCTATCACGTTAAAAGAGGACTACGTAAATGAATAGAGATTTGTAGGTTCAGCCTTTGCCTCCGACTTCAGACGCCATGTGCAAAAATGTCCTCATAATTTTCTGACACGAATGAAAAATAATTCTATTTAATCTATTTTTATGGGTGTAATTAAAATTCCGTTTTTTTAAACAATAATATGATAGATGTGAACTGTAGCGTTTATACCGGTACGCAGACGGCTAGTCAAACCACAGCCATACAGCGAAAGCCATTTCTGTCAATTGAGAAAAAAAGAGAAAAAATTCTTTTAGCAGTTTTTTATTTTTTTTATTTGTAATTTTTGAATCGAGTTTCATTACAATAATAGTTATTTTTTACGCTAAGGTAATTTTAAATGAAAAACTACGGTTATAGAAAATAAAGCAGAAATAAAAATTATGATGAGAAGAATAATTTATTAACTGATTGTTAGTAGGAACTGGGCTTTCAGATTAATTCTGAGGGAGAAAGAACCGTAGGTTGTTTGGAATGAAACTTGCGTTTCACGTATGTTAAGGGAAATTCATCACCTTTCTGGATCACACAAAGTATCCTCTTCATTATCGAGAAAGTTCTTATAAGACTCTGCCAATCATAAGTGTGACCTTTTCAACCGTGAAGCGTCCGTTACTTGAAGTTATTTATCAAGGAGTAATAAATAACGATCTAGTTTCCTGGTGAACAGCGTAAAAGAGATGTGGTATACCATTATTCGAATTATAGATTTCTCAATGACGAGGAAGTAGTGTTACGTTCCCGCATAGTAAATGGTTGCATATTAGGTAAACCCTTTTATTTTTATTTCACTATCTATATCCCTTACGATCGAATTTTTCCTGATTTCCGAAACACGATAAATGTTTTTATTTTTATTTTATTTGACTTCGGTCTTTATCTTCCAAGCGAAGTGCGTGATTTTTTTGAGTGGGATTATTTCTGCTCCACTCTCAGCCATATCATATAATTAGAACCACCTCGGCCCATGAAGCATAACCCCATAATCATTTCCCGCGTCAACTCGTTGCACACCAACTGGCGGGTGAGAGAGAGAGTGACACCCCTCATAGAAAATGTGTTTTCTCTGATCGCTATTCATACCCTTGGTGGCATCAAGGAAATGCCGAAATCGATTCTTTTACGTTAAAATGTTTCACCCTATGCATATATTTCACATTCAAATGAAAAATTTTCCAACACAAATATATATTCACAAATATCTCAGATTTTCCGTATTTTTGCGCTCTAATATGTTATGATCCTGCAATTTTATCGCATGTCACGAGTGTTGAAAAGTGATGGTTTCGGTGAAAATACCCTAGTAGGTGTAAACGAGAAAATGATTGATGATAGGATAGCGTGTCAAAATCTCTGCTAAGAATGATGAAACGTTAAGTATAATTATTCCATTTATCTTATGAAATTAGTCCACTGTGTAAATAAGACACTGATCGTAGGAAATCTGTTGAATGTTTCCGAATAGGTGTTGAAATGGGGGCTGGGGGTTTGAATAGAGAATAAATTATTATGATTCGCAAAAATGTCGAGTTACCTCTCCAACAATCATCACTATTCTACATTTCGTTAAAAATGATTGAATGCTCTTTTCACCTCAATAGTTTTTTTTTTAGGAATCCATGCATTTCTTCCATTGGATCACGCCATCGTCTACTAAAACATCATGAAAAATAGGATAATAAAAAAGTATTTTCAACTTCCGACTATTTTGGTCGAGGAAAAATGAATCAAGATGAGCTCACTGACACAATACTGTGTAGCACTGAGAAAATCTCTCACAGTAAATTAATAGCATTAAAGACATTTGGACCTTGTAAGAAGTTAAATGTTCAGTTTTCAACAGTTAAAATTCGAAAAATAGTTGGAATACACCGATTAAAAACTAAATTCATTCAAGTTAAATATTGATACAAAGAGATTATAAATCTCTTTCTGTTAGTAAGAGGAATCAGTCGCTTACGCTTCGTCCTAATAGGAGTGGTTTCGTAATAATAGAGGGTGTGATTAAATCTCCTCTTTGTTCTTAGAGCGTGAGAGAACTAATTTGCAATTGCTTCAGTATGCTGGGACGCTTGTTTTCATTGAATTGAATTCCAGCCAGATAATCGACCGCCAAAGAAATTTAATCCGGTCGGTCCAGGGATCAATCAAGTGACTGTGACGCTTTTGACAAACCTGGCATCATTCTCAGAGGAATGCGTGCTCATATATTGCAATGTTGGGCATGTGTGCGAAGTAAATATCAAGTTCATGCGGCAGTTCTCGTAACATTTCAAACTATCACAATCCGTGTCCTCTTAAGTTATCCTTTGACTATGAAAGGTATTTCATTGAATTTTTGCGTCAAATGAATTGAAACTTCGGCTCACACGTAATTATTGAATTATAAAATCCAGTTGTTTTATATTTTTTTTCATTGGGAATTTAAATTTTTGGACTTTTGTGGTAAATTAATAAATATCTCAATACTCACAAATTTTAATACTCCGTTATTGCAATGCCCGCTGACACACCGTAGATCGCAATATATTTCGGAGATACATTTAATAGTATTTGTTATTTTCTTCAGTGTGGCTACCTAAGATTTTTTTCTGTATTGCAATATATTTACCAGGTTTATATCCAAAACTCAGTTCATGGCGGTGATATTTCGGTCTGTATTACTTAGTGTATGTTAAAGTGTTTTCACGATTTCCATTGGCCTATTACCGCTGATACGGAATGGATGTTTCATCATAGATTTCCAAGTTATATCTATAATACAGTTATACAATGGCAAAATAATCCACATCCGTAAAAATTTACAAGTTAACGCAATTGTGAAGGTGTTGCGTGTCTTACAGATCAGATTGAGACAAACTTAGGGTTAAGAGTAAATTAAACACATTTTAATTTTCTCCTCTTTATTCTCTCACTGTGCTATGTTTGGTGTGCCGTTTTGTATAGCTCAGAAACGTAGAAAATTAAGACAGTGGACCGACCGACTGGAGGAGTTTGAAATGTGGAATTTAGGAAATATGGAGAGAATACTTTGGAATGATATAGTAAGAAACGAGGAAGTTTTGCAGCGTGTGGAAGAGGGCAGATTACTGATGAAAATTATTGAAAAGGGACAGAGAAATTGGGTAGGAAACTTTAAAAAAAATGAAGAATTGATCATGAAAGCAATGGAGGGAACGGCAAAAAGAGGAAGAAAGGGGTCGAAGCTACTGGACGAGTTGATGGGAAAAGGAGGTGGAACTCAAGACAAGACTTTAATTGAATTGACGCCAAGTGCTTGCGTTGGGCAGAAAACTCGCTGATGACTACGTGTATTCTCTCTCCCTTTATCCTCGTGTTCTTCCGAGTAGTCAAACCAAGAGATTTTTAAATCCTACAGTCCCGCATATTTTTGTAATCTCATGGTGAGTTTTCAAATCTGCAACCCTTCGGAGCTCTAACAAATATTACTTATTCTGCCAGGGCATCAAGGAAATGAGGAATTAATTTACCACTATATAAACGAATAGATTATCGGGGAAAGGGTGGGCCCGGATGGCCTATCTGATTTGTAAATGTTTCATATTTTCGTCCATTCATGGGAAGGGTGGACGTTTTCGCCTGACTTGAAATAGACTATATGTATTGGATTCGTTTTCCTCTTCGTATGAATAGTTATACATAAGGCACTCATTAGTTACAACTTAACAATATTTGTTTACATTGAGAATTTTTTCTTAGTGAAGAAGAATTTCTCTCTGAGTAAAAAAAAGTACCACTGCGCCCATGAATAATAGTGTGTATCGTCGGCTATGCTCATTACTTTACATTGGCGAAGTACTTTTTTAAAGGAATGTTCCTGTAAAATATCTGTGTCAATTCACTTAGTTCACTTTTCGCTGTTTGTCTATTTGGGGGAACATTTGGCTGATTTACCTCTGTTGCAAAATTTCCGCATGCAGATTAAGTAACAGACGAAATTACTAATGGACCAGTGTGGAGATAGGAGAGAAAGGAAAATGTCGTAAATCTCGGTCAAGGCGGGGTAAATCACCTGCCACTACGACCAGCGCTACTGCATTGTACTATGAGACCAGACTCTCCATAAGCTTCCTGTGCCCATACATAGGTGTCAGGTGACTATTTGAATGAAAAGTTTCGGCGTAGATTTATGATATTAGCGTGTTGTAATAGGCAATCTGAACATGTGTCGATTTGGAGCGCTTGCCTCTAACGCAGTAAATCAAATAAAATTGTACCACATACATATTACACGTTAACTCAACGCCATAGGCTGTAATTACATGTTTACACAGTAAACGACGCGAGAAAAATCCTATTTATTTCATTTAATTAATTACTTTATAGATTTTAAATAATTCTATTCCTATTTAAATTCCATTTCTATCCACCGCAATTTCTTCCTGTATTTTTACAAGGAGAACTTTGCTCCGGCTGCTCGATTGACGAATTTCGATGCAGTTCCTTTTCTTTTTTAACCACACGAAGCCGGGTATCGTCAAGCGAATTGCCCCTCGGAGTCATCATTGGCGATTGCACGTACTACCCGCCGCCCTTCGGCCGATGTCTGTTCCCCCGTTGGGGATAATGCCGTCGTTCATCTCCAACCCGGGGCGCGTTTCCCCTCTTTGACTTCGTCGTCGTCCGGTGGTCCGACCGGAGCGTTTCCACGAAATATTTTCTCTCCGTCCTTGTTGTGTATAGGGTTCAGGCACTGGTCTCCCGAGGGCCTAGTTCCTCGCGGGAGCATTCACCTGCGGTTTCCGGCCGTTTCGACGGCGAGGGGCTCCTGTCCCTGGAAGCCGTTGAGAGTCCTCTTTTGAGGTCTCCGGGATTGTGACCGCTCCGCTGACCAATTGCGGCGGGGAACAGCCCTGCCTGCGTGTCGTTCGGCGACAAACAAGGTCGCACGTTACCCAATTCAACCAACCGTCGGAGTCCCCGACATTATCTTGACTACTTCACACTCTCCGTCAGCTGAGAGAGTAAGACATTCGCAAGTAGGCGTTGATAACAATTTTCCGAATGATCTCAAAGGAGCCATAATGCTAAACCCCACTAAAAATGTCATTAGCGAGACGATAATTTGAAAACCGCCATGTACTCAACATCAAGAGGACCACTGTACTTTGGACCTTCTTTTTAGCGATTGACCTTCTTTTTAGCGACTTTTCTTATGGATGGGTACTCAATGAGCGTTACTTGACTCTAGTTGAATTACTTAGAGCATTGACTGCGTAATTTCAAGATTAATTTTTATAAGAGGAAACAGAGGAAAATAATCATGCTGTTCTGATACTGTTTCTCATTTAAAATTATAATCATTGAGATTCCTTGAAGTTACACTCCTCCAGTAACTCCAGCTCCAACTCCAGACCAGGCATACATGTATGGGTAATCTGACATTTTTCAAATCACAAATTTTGGTGCTTTGAATTCTTTGGTGACACAAACTCCAGTGTTCGCAATTGTTATAAATTATCACACAAAATAAATTGTCAATATATTTATAAGTTTAAATATTATTATTATGACAAATGCAAGTAGACCCAAGGTCTGGTGGCATTTTGCAATACATGTTATACTTACACTTCAATACATTACATGCATATTACACATGAATGTGTCAATTACAACAATAAAATAATGTTGGCTCATTACATTTGTGTATTGACGTTCGAAGGTCTTCAAATTTTTTGGTAAGGGTCTAAACAATTCTCCATGTAGTTGGTTCCAATCAACAATTGTTCTATTAACGAATGAAAATTTATTTAAATTTGTTTTTTGGGGTTTCAATTTAATTTTTAACTGATGGCCATTCTACCCAAAGTAGGCTGGCTCTTCGATTTCTCTGGAGTTCACTCCTTCCCGACTCGTGATTTATTGTTTTGTACAGCCCGCAAAGCCTACTTCTTTTTCGCCTACTCTGTAAGCTCTTCCATCCCAAACTTCTCAGCATCTCTGACACGCTCTCAGTCCTCTTATGCGTATTAAAAACATATCTCGCTGCCTTTCTTTGCACTTTCTCCAGTTTCTTGATGTGTCCCTCCTCAAATGGATCCCACACAATCGCCGCATACTGTAGGATTGGCCTCGCAAGTACTTTGTAGGCAATTTCCTTTGTGGCTATGGTGCTTCCCTTTAAGTTTCTCATCGCCCAGTGTAGAACTCTAAAACCTTTACTCGCTGCGTGTTCCACTTGCTGGCCCCACCCAAGATCTCTTGTTAAGTGAACGCCAAGGTATTTGCAGTTGTTTCTTTTCTGTATATAATTTGAACTTAGGAACTATAGGAAATAATGAACTATAGGAAATACATCGGATGGTGACTTAACAATCGAAACCTGGGTAGTGAAAAATAAAATTGCGGAAAAAACAAACGTATTCCTTTTATGATGAATCGTTTGTAAGACGGCCGATAACACCACCGAGAGCTACAGGAATATTGTGTCAAGCGTGTTCGTGGTAGAGATGGGCGATTTCAAGGAATGAATCGATTCGACCAAATCGACTAGAATCATATTGTGTGAAACGATTCGCTCGAAAAATCCGATCCTCTAAATAGATTCGAATCACATCATGCGAATCGATTCGAATCGGAATCGTAACTGAATCGAAATCGTAAATGAATCGGGATTGAATCGATCGGAAACGAATCGAATCACAATAATCGATTCAAAATAATCGGAAATCGTATTAACATAATCGATTTCCGAGTGAATCGAATCGGAATCGCCCATCTCTAGTTCGTGGTGTGTATCTTACTCTTGGGTCGACATGTCCGAAGCCCTCATGATTTTAAAGAATTGGATATTTTTCCAAAACGACTCATTTCGGTTAACCAGCTCGACATAACTAATCCAAATCCTTCATCCACAAGTGTCCATCTACGCATCAAACGTCTTGAGATTTTCCGATCCCAGACTGGAGAAAATGTTTCGAAAAGGGGAAACCAACCAGCCATTATTCACGCCATGCAGAAAGGTTATCTGCCCGGCTCATTCAAATTCGAGGGCGTTCGCTTTAGTCAGCTAAGCGTTCCAGGTAAGATTTTCTTTCCTCGGGAGGTTCCTTGGCAGATTCGTTCCGCCCCTGGCGACAGTTTATATAGCGAGGACGGTTTGCCCCATTATAAAATAACGACGACAAGGATGAAATCCTAACACCAAGCATAGTTTCAAGCCCACTTTTTTCATAAGGTGAAGCTAAAACGGCTCAATTCTGGGCACCTGTTTGACGATACGCTCCAAAAAAGTACTTTTATAAGAAA
>WURS02395370.1:0-17149 GCA_011762765.2 Rhinocypha anisoptera
TCCCCCCATTTCTTACAATGTATTTATTTCTGTCTTTTATTTAAGCTTGCTCTTCCAACATACTTCACCAGATGATGACGATCATCGCCGAAACCGGTCGTGTTTGTAATTTTTATCTTTTGTGGATATATAAGAGTTATTTTTAAAAAAACCATCATTCCAAAAGATATTCTATTGAGTGCAATGTCCACTACCAAAACTTTTTGAACAATTTTTAAACTGACTGAAATTATCATGATTCCTGGATGCTCAAAAAGTAAAGCTAATGTAACTGACTCATCAATAGCCTACCCAAGATTACCCCAGTGTCTTCCTTTTACTGTGAATCATGCAGCATGCACAACTAATGATTCATCTGTGCAAAGGCATACACTAGCGTCATGTACTGTCACGTAATCATACACTGAGTTAATGCCTACTATGTCTTTGGCTCGGCATGCTTGTGGCATCGAAAGGATTAAGAAAGAGAGGATAACAACAGTTAACATAACTACCAAACACATCACTCCTTTCACTGCTAGATAGTGGCCCCGCTTTAACTTGCCCGACGCCTCGTCCCGGGAAAACATTCACTTGTGGAGAGTGGGAGGTGTGGAAGTAGAAGTAGAAGAAGAGTTGGGCAGTCAGGCGCACATATAGAATCCAAAAAGAAGAGAAGATATGGGAAAATAAAGAAGGGGGAGGGATGGGGGTAGGGAATGTAGGGGGTGGCCAGGGGAACAGGGAAGGTGGGAGAAGTGGGTTAGGGGGAAAGAGAAAGAGACCAGAAACTTTTTCAGAGTCAGTGGGTTACACAATGGGTACTTTACCTGGGTAATAGCTGTGCTTCATGCGGTAAAGTCATCAAAACTCATGTACTGGGTCTATGAGATGTCTAGATTGAAATACAAGTGAAGTCTTCAGAGTTTTAAAATCTTTTCTATACAAAACATTATCTAGTTAAAATTTTACCTGGTAATAATAAACTCCCTTATGAATTGACTTGTAACCCATCCAAGGAAGCAAATCTTAAATTGTTAACTTTATTTCCACAAGATTTTTGAAACTATGTCCATATGTACTTCTGTTTGAAAGTTTTTTTATTTGTGTTAAGTACTTATTTAAATCCACAAATTCAGTATGGGAGGAAAACATACATAAACTTTACTGGGATTTTTTTGTAAAGCCTAATGAAGGATCTGATAGACCTCAGCAAATGAATTGATTAATAGTTATTTTTGGTTGATTAGCACCAATCTAACTAAACCTGAGTTGCAATGAAATGATTAAAATGATCAAAGATAATGATCAAGAGTGGTTAGGTAACTGAACACTCAGATTGCCAGACATGAGAGACTGACTTCATCCCGCCCTCCACAATCACTGCAGGGTCGAGGCATTGTACAAGGGAAAACACCAAATAATACAAATGAATGGTCTGTTATAACAAAAAACTACATTCAACAAATGAGTCCAGAGGCTCACTCAATCATGGAAACACAAATTCCCCCACAAATTAAATCCAATGTAATCCATTAAGCATGCAACAGCGACCAAGGCACACGGTTTGAGATCAATTTTGAAAAAAACAGAAAAAACTCAGTGACCATTAAATGAACTCTATGTACATACTTGATTGAAAACATCAGGAAAATGGTAGAACATGCATTTAAAAATATGTCACAGATAATTACGAAAATCAACTATAGTATAGTACTTATAATGAGTCAAATTGATAGTTTTGAATTACCATATCGAAATCTTAAAAAATGACTCTCAAACCGAGTTTCCTTGGCTAAGCTATTTACATTTTGAGAACCTCCCTTCAATACAAGGGAAGTGTTGAAAATGTAAATACCAGGTATCTTACTTGAGATACAACACCAACAAACACACATTACATTCCACACTACATCAACTAAGCAGTAACACCCATCCATTAAACATCAAAAAGACACATTTCATTCAGATTACAGTAACAATTAGACACAGGTAAATATGAAAACAAAGAGCTTACACAAACAAATATGTTATAAAATAAAAGAAGTGAAAATAACTTGACAATCATTATTCTTTTTATGTAAAAGGATGACTGAAAAGTAATATGGAAATAACCTTTTAAAACTTGTGGTCCGTCACAGCAAACAGGAAAGATCAACATCCCTGACCATAATAAGCCCTGAAGGATGAGAGAGGTGAGCCAGTGAAGGCTGTTGTGAAAAACCAAGGGAAGACCCATATGAAGTTACTAATGCCTATTTTAAGATAAGCATGGAATTGAGTCAGCGTGTGTCATAAATGTGTGAGGGCCATTAGATGTACATGAACACCAGTTTACCAGCACCAAATTTAAAGTAACTCATTACCAATGTATTCAAACAAATAGGAGATATTTCTTGCACACTCCATTTGCCAAGCAGATGGATATTCAAGTGAACTGGCAATGATGATCACCGTTCAGTGATGGTAGAGGTAAATATGAGTTAGTCAGTTCTCATCTAAAAAAATGTACTAATTATCTTTCTTGGTGGGAAGGATGACTCTTTCAAGTTTCTATTGGCATCATTTTAATATCATATTAATTTCTTCATTAATGATGAGAAGGGTATTATTCTTTAAGATTATCATGGCTGCAGCTAAAACTCAAATGCATCCCATGACAAAGTGAGATTATAGTCTTGTGTCCATATATCATTCTATGCGTGCATGTGTACATTCACGCATAGATTGACTTTTGAACCATTTTTCTGACAACATTTTCAAAAATGAAGTATAGAGGAGTATTACTTTTGAAGGTTTGAAAGATCTCTAATCCTTAACTGTGTCACTCAGGATACATTAAATGGCTCAAATTATATAGTTGCTTTTATATAACGGTAACATTTTTCAGCTAGTAAAAGATTTTGTTTGCCTTTAACTGTGGACGATGTATCTCTATGTTGGGAGTGATTTAGCTACTGACCTGTCATACATAAATTTCCATAGTGATTAACGAGTATTATCTCATTCACCAGAAAATGATTGTATCCTTAACAAATGTTTTCTTCTACATTGCAAGTCTTGGGTTTTACTGTGAAAGAGTTGCCATTCATTGGCATAAAATTATGACTTTTTTTGGGTGAACTTGTGGTAGTGTTGTGGTATCATGAATTTTAGTAATTCACTTTTTCCAATGATTCATTATTGAGAGTTAATACCAATTAAAATATGATTTAACAGAATATAATTGATATTTAATACAAAAACAAATATAAAAAGTTAGTAAGAATGGATAAGGACTGAAATATATATGTATTCAGTATTATCATGACACATTTCCATTCACCTGCCTTCTTTTTCAGCTTATTTACAATTTTTTCAGGTAAACATAAGGCTTCCAACTCAATAATTTTAAACTTTTGTAACACAAAAAATACTCTAGCATATTGTAGCTCCCAATGGATAAAAATATTTCTTCCTCTTATGTTAAAATCCTGCTGGTATCTGAGTCCATTAAGTCATTCAATTCAAAAAGATTTTCAATTAACACACCAGGCCAGGATCACGCGAGAAAGGTAGGGGGCAATAATTTTGAAAGTATCAATACAATATAAAAGCAAATTTGTTATTTATTTTGTACATCGAAATTCAAATTATTATTTAATAATATTTTCCCAAAGGCACATTTCCATCAACTCACCTGTTAATGTGTCCTGCTCATACCGAACACTTATATGCGTATCGTGAGGAAGATTCCTTAACTTGGCTTCACACCCAGCCAGTTGTGTATGAGTTCCATCTCGATCGTGGTCATAATGGAGAGATCCATTGTTCACCATCGCAGAGATATATGGGTGCTGATGCTGGATGGACAAATTGATATAAGGTTTAAACTATTATCTAAAATTATTACTATTACTAAAACTATTACATTTTATGCATAATAGTTTTTTTATATGCTAAGTATACTGAGGTGAACTGGCTTAGTTCATGCAAAAAAAATTATCTGGAAATAGCTCAGGGTGTGGTTAATATTAAAGTGAGGCCTACAGAAGGTGCATTGGAAACAGATGGTAGAAATTGTCAAGAGTAGCAAGGTATGAAAAAATTGCCAGGTGATAGGACAGCTTGAACAGCTGATACTAACAATCTCTGGATTAATGATATTTAATGATAATCAGATTTCAGAGCTCCTTATTGTTATAATAGTGCCTGATAATCCAGAGAGGAGTATACCAAAAGTCTCAGGCATCACGCTGTGGAAATCTTTCATACTGGGAAAGTATGCTGAACAACTCTGCAAATTACATGTGTATATAAGCTTATTTTTCTTTTATCCATAGAAAAGAAAAGAGAAAAAATGAAGAAATCTATGCCAAAAAGAAAAACAAACATGGAAATTGATGTCTTATTTTATCAAAAGAGGTTGTGGTAGCCCAGTGAGTACAGCACTTGGCTATTTAATGGTTCAACTGGGTTTGAAGCCTGGTGATGCCTCTGGACACCTCCAGCTAAAACCCAAGCTAATTTTCCGGATACTAGATCATCCTGGGAGACCAAAAGTGGCACAGGGAAAGGAACTGGGCCCCCTACTCTGGTGTGTGAATTTCCACATAATGTTGGGCACCATACTAGGTGAGCTCTACCCTCACCTATCAAAATGACCTTAGGGTTGAAGATTGTTGAAACTTTCAGTGAGCAGCAGTTCTGAATTTTAGGAATTATGCATTCATTTATTACCCAGGACATAACCTTCTCTTGGGTTTATGCTAACCACAATGATAGTGTACTAAATGGGCCTACAGTGAATCAAAAATCCTAAATGGTCTGGCTAGCCTTATGGATGACACATGAAACAATCACAGTACAGGAATCCCTTGTCAACCACGGTGGTCAATTCTTAAAAAATCCCATCTTTAACAAAACAGAGGTTGGAAAACCACTAAGGGCTAGTTGCACTATCTCCAGTTACTCCGATAGTCAGGGTTAGGGTCACAGCTAGGTGCTAAAATATGTTGTGCCAAGTCTAGTTACACCATAGCCTCCAGCTAAACCACACTTAACCACTGCCGCTGGTTGAACTGCTGATTGTTGTCGTAACCGGAACTTACATGCAGATAATTAGAGAAATGTAAACAAATAAAATGTATAATGAAAATGTTTATCAGTAAATTTTAGAGTAGATTTCATGTGTTGACGAGGAAGTGGAAATGGTGAAAGCTCTGCCGAAGAAGAGGAATGTCTGGCAACTATTGCCCTTCGTTTTTCAACAAGGTCAACCAGGCATAGAATGTCCTCTTTGGAGAAGTTTGAGGCCTTTTTCGCCATTTCTTCTTCAAACGTAGGAACGAAGGAATAAAGTTGAAGAACCAATGCTCTATCAGACATTAAAATCCTTTTCCATTATTAGATATATCAGTTAAAGCAAATTTTTCAATTAAGTTACATGAAATGCATACATGCATACCAAACAAAAATATTACAGTATAATTAAATATATTATTGTTGCTTTATTTTTCATCCATGAGGTAATGTTCAATGAAAATAACATAAACAATCTCTCTACATGCTGCTGTGATGTAATGTGTTTTCTAACAAGAAAAGAAAGGTGGATATATTTTTTTCAGTCAGAATGTATGAGAACAACAATTGGGTATTCAAGTACATAGGTAGCCATCTAGTTATGTGGCCTTTGGTTGCTTTACATTGGTGCAACGTTTGTAATTACTAGCTGCCAGTTACCCCATAGCTGGAGGTAGCAGAGGAGCATAACTAGTCATGGAACCCACCCTAAGAGTATGGAAAATCAAGGGTTGGATTCCATTTTCCTCCAATCTATATTAAAAAATTGTGCAACTTTATGAAGCTGGAATAATTTGCATTTGTATCAAGACAGAAATATTCCCTCCCACTCTTTGATAGTTATCTCTCGTACAATAGTTGATATTCTTGTTGAAAAGGTTAAGCTAAGGTTCACTTCCATCGGTGCTGAAATTTTGGAGCTAAATGCACTTGATTTGTCTTGCTCTAAAATTGTACTTGAATTAATGGCCAAGGATCAGGGTTAATTCCCAACATAAACATTTTGTGCATCACATTTCTCATGAACATGCCTATTAATGAATGAATGATTTGCTTGACAAAATCATAAGTGGTTTGTCAAAACTGCATACGCAAGGGGAATATCCACAGCTGAGAAAGGTAGTACTCAAAAAGTAGGCTGGGGATAACCAAGGCTGCAGTAGACAAAACCATAGTTGAAAAAGGAAACCTGTATAATAAAGACTGTAAGGAGCCCTAGAAGGCAGGACTATAGAGGTAGACCAAGGCTATGAGAAAAAGGTGATCAAAAACTATGAACCACAAATGGATAATGAGACTGGTGGGTGAAAAATAACATGAAGTGCTGCTGCAAACCAATCTTCAGATTGATTACCCATGTTGATATATTAGCCTACATCCTAAAGAAGGTTCATGAACAGTAGAGTCGTCCTTTTTCAAACTTTAAAAATAAAGGAATTAGTGGGAAATTAACTACATACATATGTATTAAATCTTGATGGTATGGAGAACAATGCAATACACAAAAAATGACTAATATTAAAATCATGGGACGATAGAATAATGTTGTGGAGCAAGTTCTTCAATTTTCTTTGATCAATATAACTTTTTGCTCTCATAAGAAGGAGTAAGAAGCGGAAGAAATGGTAATAAGAGATCCCAAGGGATGAAATATATGACAAGGCCCATATCTTGAGAAATGAAGAACACTTTCTGATGATACAATTTAAATATAAAACCTGTGATCTGAAGTGAAAAGTAAATTTGAGACATAAAAGAGTGTATTAAAAAGTTTTTAATTAACATTAATTACAATCGGTCGAATTACAAATATAACATTTGCACCAATAACATAAAAGATAAAACAATATGTCATAGTCACAAGTTGGGACAAATACACAAAATGACCAATCTTCAACACATTTTCACAAGTTTTGTCAACTGATATGTTATATCTTGTTCAAAATTATAACATACCAGTTGAAAAAATGATTCGAAGGTGTGACTTGAATCTTCTCCTTATAAACAGTAACAAAACATTCACAGCAAGAGTCCCCTCATCCAAATGAGGAACATATCAATGGCTAGGTCTTACTCTTTCAAATTTCTGGACATTTATTTGACAGGTAACCTTGATTAGAGCCTGACAATTAATACCATACATTAATAGCAATTAAAGATACCAGTGGATAGCATTAATAAGAAGCTATCCACTGGTATCTTTATGATTCATTGACTGTGGGACACTTTCTATTAACACACTGAAGTTCCTGTACTTAGCTTAAAAAAGTCTCATTTAACCTATGGCATTAACTTCTAGGGAAAATCATCCCATGCTGCCAAAGATTCCTCACTTCAGCAGCAAGCTTTGAGAGCAATGTGCCAGGTCCCCCATCATTCTCTGAGTCAGACACTATTCAAATCTATGAAAATCTTAGCCCTCCCAACTCTGTTCATTTTAAATTGTGCCACCTTCATCAGGCAGCACCCAAAATTGTTCCCAGAAAATAGTGAGATTCATCATCACAACACTTGATGAGAGAGATACCTTCTTTCTTTGAAAGGACCTCAAGGGCTACCACCTGTCAAAAAACCAAAAGGGCCTCATCGTATGGCCTCCTCCTTCCTCCAGATATAAATGGTATACTCTCAATCAAGGGGTTTAAAAAGTCTTTGAAGACTTTTATAATTGGCCAAGCATTTTATTGCCTTAGTTCTTTCTTAGATGACTCTTAAAAACAAATAATTATTAATGCTGTAGTTTCCTTTTCTTTTTTGTATATATTATGGCCTTGTTTTTGTATGCATAATGATGGGTTTTATTTGTGCTCCTCTTTTGACAGTGACTTTGTAAAGACCTACTGTGCAGTTAAAAATAATATTTGACTTCACAATGGGAAGGCTAAATGGACTCATAATGGAGATGAAAAGCCTTTACAAAATAATAAATAGTCCCTTATCACCTTAATAGGCAATACATATCAATTTTATCAGTCAAAATCACCATGCTAACACCATGCTGATAATGATTATCTGAACCATTACCAACATACTGAAACAGAAAAGTCCACTTTCCTGTATTTTGGGTCCTAACAAAGTCCAAAGAATCGCCAATAAAAACATATATGTGGGAAATAAAAATAACCTTTAGAAGATATTGAATTTCCACCAATACATTGACATGAAATGTCTGAAATAGGTGTTGGCATTGGCAGTGTTTCTCAGAACAGTAACCAGAGTAAAATATCCTGGCCCTTAAGTGAAACCTCTACCAAAAACATGTAATTAATGAGAAGGAATTCCTTAGCCGCCTTACTCTTTTTGTAAACAATCCTCAGCGAATATTTTAATCCAATTATTTCAATCACCACTAGGTTTCCAAATAATGGCTGTGGGATATTATACGAATTATTTTACATCATTTCATGGCATCTTACTTGGTGAATACTATGCAATTCATAATAAATACTATTTTTATTATTATGCCATGACTGATAAGAAAGCTTGTTTGTGAACAAAAGATTTAAAATACTAATTCAGTAATTAGCCAGTTCTTATCTCTCTTTAATAATAGTGTACATTGAACCAACTGTCAGGATGAACTAAATTCGACTGACTTGATCTTGAATTATGAAAGATAGTCTCTAAGTTTAAGATTGATATTTACGTAAAATTATATTTTAATATGAAAATCATCAACACATCTTATGCCACAGCTGACCAATGAATGATATCAAATTTATTTATGAGAGAATGATTATTACGTGCGTTGAATACTTACATTATGAGGACCATTGTGGTTGCTGTACGTGTCAATTATAATAGATAACCCGTGAAAAAAATCCGTATTCCCAAAAACAGGGCCTGGTATCATCCGTTCCTTGGCATACCACAGTGCAAAGCCATCACCAAAGAGATCTTTCCCTTTGCCGTGCACTCGAAAATGAATTTGGAGGTCCCAATTTCTTACATAGCATGGCTGAAGCACAGAACAGAGAATGCCTTCATTAATTTTAAATAATGGTTTGTTTCTTTCCTTTTTGGTTTTGAAGTAAAAGCTACCAAGTCAATCTAAGAATTATGAAACCAACACTTGTGTTCCAACAAAAATTTGATGGCATTAGTTTTTATTAAAATATACAAATTAATGAATGAGGGCATGGGAAAGGCATGCCAGTAAACTAGAAGTACATTCAAAAACTTACAAGAGAATTCCAGAGAGCACCTTGCTTACTTTGAAGGTCGGGTGTAAGCCGAACGTAATTATTCGTAACCATTGTGCTACCCATAAAATCCCAGTATGGAATAGACATTCCGACACCTAAAAGGAGAAATCTGTCAACACAAATTCACCTTTATAAGCCAAGACACTACGTGACACCATTCATACCCTGATAAGGCTTGATTAGGGAGTGTTCTCTTTTCATGTAATCCTTCGTATTCCATTCTGCACTTATATGAGAACTACTAAACAGGATTAAAACGTACGTTAAGATGTGAATGACTTTCGTTCGCATAATTAGCTATACCTAAACTGCTGACAAATAACGTAAGACCATACAAGGCCGGCAACGACAAACAGCTTCTTTGGACGGCTGTCAGCTGCAAAGTTGCCAACCTTGCCAACTGTAAAAAAAAACGAATGACGAGGTCCGTAAAAAGCGCTCTCTTTCCAAAGGTGTACCGAATGATTGAATACAATGTTTATATAAAAATTAGTTTATAATGTTTAGTGTCGTCTTTATGAATGGTTACTAGTGTTAAAGACTATCGAAGGAGGAAGACACACGTAAAAAGTGACATTGAGCCATCAAAAATTGCGTATGAAACCAATGAGCAAGATATTCCCATGGATCCCATCGTCAATTTACCAAAGGACGAAATAGAAAAAGAACATACAAATGATAGAAGAATCACACGTTCCGTGAGGGGAAACCTAAAACCAAAGGTGAGATCAAACCACTTCTGACTAGTCACCTCAACGTACTCAAATTCCATTGTTCAATTCTCGCGGTCCGGCGCTAAAACTCCTAAATGTGCTTTCAAATTTGTTTTCCAAAATGTTCAGTGTTTGCTAAACGAGTTAGTTGACATTGATTTTCTTTTATGTATTTTGATCTTCTTTCAGGGATTTATACTTGCAAGTGCATCATGTCGTGTTAACTATAAAAATGGTGGTGCCTAGTGTATCTTCGTCAGAAGGAATATGGATTTCAAGCCGCTTTTCTTCAGCGAGATTCAAAGTATAGACAGAGATATTGAATATTCCACTGTCAAAATTACAAAGTTCAATATAATTACTGTTTGTACATATATGACTCCGGATGGAGATTTTAATATTATCATGGAGAACCTAACTCTTCTTACGGACAAAATAATTGTAAGTAGTAAAAGTAGCTATAAGTGGAGACTTTAATATTGACTTTGGTAACAGCGTGTGTCCCCGAGTGAAAGAATTTAATGTCTTGCTGAGATCTTTTCACATCTTTGCACTGAATGGCACTCCAACAAGATTAACTGAAAAAGTCAACTGGTATTAAAACAAATTGTAACTATAGTATATATAGTTATAACCTATGTATTGATGAACTACGTATAAATGTTTTTCATCCAGGGTTCTCAGACCACAAAGCAATTAGAGTGGACTCCCTTCCCATAGATCCCCAGAATGACGGCAGTAATTTATTCTGGATCTCAAACGGTTTTTTTCCGATGATCTCATTTATTTGTTTTGCCTCCAGCTTAACAATGAACATTGTGATAAAGTGGCCTCTGCGAGAAATCTTGATAGTAAAGTCAACGCTTTTGTACAGAAATTCGCCTATTATTTCGAATCTGCTTTTCCCAACAAATGGTGCAAAGTAACGGAAAGTAATGTGACAAATCGAAATTGGTTAACTCCTGAAATTACCCAAATGAGTGCTCATAAACGAATGTTACACAGTTTAGTCAGAACTTATAAAGATAATAATGATCTTAAAAAGGAATACATATGTCAAGGAATACAAAGGATCACATGATCATTAATAGAAATTTGTGGAAAACTGTTCAAGAGGCCAAATCAAAAAGCAATGACTATTATATTGCAACTTTGCACAATAGCTCAAGAGCCTCATGGCCAATAATAAATAGAGAACATAAGAAACCACTTAGGTCATCTAATGCCAAATTGCAGATTTCGAGAGATGGTCAATTGATTTCTAATTCTGTTGATGTTGCAAATATTTTTAATGATTATTTTACAGAAGCTTCTGGCAATGCTACTGCCAGGTTTTATTCAATCCCTGTTGTTGGTTGACCTGGAGGTTTGTTGTAATGTTTAATAATAACCTTCAAAAACACCTGGCCTTCCTTAACCCTCAGCCGCAGCAGCCTTATTCTTTCTCGATGGCTGTTTGCCACAGAAAAGTCACTCTTCCCTTCTGTTGCCAACAAAGGTTTATTAGGTGGTGGACCTGGGATGACCCTTACTGACCTCGTAGCCCAGTTCCCTCCAAGGGTAGTGGAGATACAATTTACTATAGTGAAAATATTTCATGCAGGAACATATCCAAAAATGAATTCCATATTTATTTCTCTTGATGTCTGATTAATTTGATACCAAACAGTATGTAAATACTTTAATTTTTAACCAGCAATCTACCGAAACTCTGGGACAACTGAGGGAAATGACGCGGGTGGGTCGCAAGAGAATTTCCTAAATCTCGGAAGAAAGAATGCATTCGTGAAACTTGCCTGAGGGTTGTGAACCATCATAAACAGCACTGCAAAGGGGTGCCCTATTCCAAAACAATAGGAAAGTGTTACCTTTTGAATCTTTATGGAAAGGATGGGTCATAAAATTTGTAGAGGTCTAGGGAAGGTACAAAAGTGGCGGTCATACGTGCGTGAACATATTCTCCACAGTGACACACTAAAATGATGATCAACATATTCTGCAGCATGGGGCTTAAAATGCTCAAAACACTCAAATGTTCTTGCTTGACTCAAGGAATTCTCATGAACAGTCTCCTTCAGCAAGTGGGTTTTAGCTGTGGTTTTCCTGATGTCAGCTTCAGATATGGTAGCTTGTATCAGAATTTGTTGCAAATCCATTTTTCCATAGCGTCAGCCATTCAGAAACTTGCACAAGCTCAGAAGCATGTTACAACACAAACAGCAATACCTCAAAGAGGGATGTGCCTAGAATGATGGAACTTGGCATAATAGCAGCTGAAAGGTACAGCAAGAACTATGTAGTGGCAGAATCTTGTACTGCTTTTGGTTGGGATGAAATATTCCAGTTCTGAGAAAATTTGTGAAGCTCCTCATACTATGAAAGGCTCCATAAAGTCTCTCCCACCCACCTTTTCCTAATCAATAATCCCTCTGGAATATTATCTACTCCTATCTTCTTGTACTTCATTTCCTTTTATCCTCCAACAATTTCTTTTTCTAGAATCTGTTAGTTGATGCTGTTTTAATCTACTATTATAGTTTTCTCTATGAAATTGTTTTATCTCAGGAAATATCTAATTAGTTTTCCTCTTCATCTTATTAAATCATTATTTTTGCCTAATACCCTCATTTTCAAATACTCTCTAATAATCTACATTTTATCTCCATTTTTATATCATCATTCTGAAGCAGCTTACACGCATTGTTTCAAATTTCCTTTGCAACATCCTTTTGTCTTGTCCCCTGAAGTAATTCTCTCAGAGAGTATGTATGTATACAAAAAACTAGTATGGGTTCTTATACCAACAATTCATTCAGGGGTGTGTGCATTCGCTAGGGTGGAAATGTGTTGTAGCATATAGGAATAATTTTTTTTTGTTCTCCTCATTCCTGATTTTTGACACTTTCTAGTGTTTATTGAAAACTTTTTGCAGGCCTTTTTTAAGTGTAGGATATTTTAACATGCCCGGACAACCTATTTAATGAAAGGAAGTTTTAAGTATGGAAATTTTTTAAAAAATGTCTGTACAAAAACTTTTTAATTAAAAAATTATCATTCCCAAAATAACATTAAGTCACAACTTCATCACCTATCAGAGAAACTTACCTGCATCATGAAAAACTTTGAATTTATTTCTAATTATCCAAAGTTATCAGAATACATTTGTTTACACCATTAACTGAACAACAAGTGTGCAACATCAACTAAACCACAATGGGAATGTAATATGATTCTCAAACAAACTATGAGACCAATGTTATAAGCATCAAAATAATAGTGTATTAATTAGAGTAGTTGTATCACTTCGGTTATATAGCTAATATTCTGAAATAAAGTGGGCATGGCACTAAGTACATATGGAGAAGTACATATTAGCAGAGGAAGTATTTACAAGGAGTAGAGAATCGTTGAAAGATATTTTAGGTAAGGATGAAAAGTAAAAATTATTAAAAGCATTATATGGCTCAGTTATTTGTTTTTGAGAAAAGACAGTGAGTATAGATAGGAGGTTTTCAATGTTAAATTGTAAAGAAAGATAGAATAGGTAATCTGAATGGTATTAAGTAAGACAAATGAAGAGGTGTTCATCATGGAATGGAAGGAAAAAAAGCTGTCAGGTGAAATAAGAAGAAGCGAGAAAAAATCAATAGGAGGAGAGCTTAGAGGTCATGGGATGTTGAAGAGGGTTAGAAATTAGGATAGTATTAGGATGCTGGGAAAGCAAGAGAGAGACTGTAGAAGGTTAGCCATTGTGGGCACGGATTGTGGATCTCCTAGTAATGGTACGGGTTGACGAATAGAGAAATGATATGATGCACTTAATTGTCTCTTTGCTTACTGATGCCTTAAAACACACATGTACAGAGATAGAGGTCAGAGTTCTGACACTGGCAGAAAACTTTCACGGAATGGGGGGAGTCACTCTGGGTGCAGCTCGGAGACAGTGTCAAAGCCAAGTAGTGGAATAACAAAATAAGCTATACTGATTAACTTAATCAGACTTCCTCTCTTTATTATTTTTAACATAGTTGCCTGTTGGGGTCTGTCTTAGAGTTGGTTCCGGAGTTTCAGTTATTTATAAAGCTAGGTAGGTTGGAAATGCTTCAGGTGGGGAAGCAGTGAACAAGGCAGGGGTAGTGGTGGCCCAGGCGAGTGGGTGCAACCAGATAGGGAGTGAGCAGGTACAACAGGGAGGAAGTGGTGACCCGAGCGAGCGGGTACAACTGAGGAGGGAGCATGGTGACCCAAGCTATGCAGGTTGACCTAGGGATGGAAATGGGCCCCATTTTGCAATTGTGGCCTGCTTATATAGGGGAAAATAATTAGATAATTACCCACCATTCTCTCGAAATTACAAGATATATCTTTCTTATTTAACAATGAAGCTGTTCCCAAAGTTAAAGTGGCTCTTCTGTATATGTTACAATGAAGCAGTTCCGCAAATTAAATATCACTGTTTCTATATCATTAATATTAAGCAGGTGCGGAGAGCGTCTATAGCATTACCACAGCAGCTACAAGGTGGCTCCTTATCTCCTGGCCACCATTGGGATGTGTGGTGGCAAGGGGGTTGAGCTCATTGAGTACAAGTGATGAGTGAGAACGGGCCCAAGGCACTACTACAGTCATTTTAGATGGCATGAACAGAGGCAGAAAGTAGGGAGTAATAAACCTGAGATTATTAATTTAACATTAAGTATACATAGGGTGTTCATAAATTAGAGGTCCTTGTAAGCCTCAAATAATTCATAATAGTCATTAATATCATCCATGAAAAACTTAACTTTTACTGGTAGAATACTATGAAATACCAAGTTGCATTTCAACTTATAATGTAAAATTCTCTGCAAGAGGAAGGACTCTTATTTTATTGACCCAAGGAGTTGCAAAAGTTGAAAAGAGAATTT
Organism: Rhinocypha anisoptera; assembly: GCA_011762765.2. NCBI lineage: Eukaryota > Metazoa > Arthropoda > Insecta > Odonata > Chlorocyphidae > Rhinocypha > Rhinocypha anisoptera. Next base: position 14,866 of record WURS02395370.1, read on the forward strand.
GTGCATCATATAAATGTAAGATAATTTGCATTCCATATGCAAATTTTAAAGTTTTGATTAGAAATTTACTCATCTGTAACCCTCAGTTCTCTAACACCCTGTCCTCAAGTCACTTAGTCACCTCATAATGTGAACTCATGTTTGCATATGTGTGACTAGTAGACTGGAGTATCTCTGGTAAATATCAAATGAATTGATACATTGAAAGAATATATACCTGGAAAACACAAATGCATTGATCAGATGTAGTTACTGGGGTAAGGGGTTGAGATAACATCTATCCTGAAGAAAGAACGGATGTTTTCCCGGCTTATTCCGTTGGTGAAGGCTATTCGGGTTCTCCACCGGGTCACTCTCTGCATTTCTGTTGACGTTTCAATGGCCGAGTCGTCCACCATCCTCAGGATGTGAATCGTCCTCGGCCATCGAAACGTCGGCAGAAATGCAGAGAGTGACCCGGTGGAGAACTCGAATATCCTTCACCAACATCTATCCTTCCCCAGGTCAATGAAATGGATTGGGACCTTTACCCCAAGAGTCTATGAGACAAATTATATATTCTGCAAAGAGCTTGTTGCTTCTGTAAAATGTCACACTACTCGAAAATGTGGTGGTGGTCCCATTGGCAGATGGTACAGGGCTTCACACTGGGCAAGTTTCTCCGAATCCATGTTAAAAACTCTTCTTCTGTATGCCGTATGCCCCTTGGCCCAATTGCACTAGCTTTTAGCCAGGCATCTACAAAATTTATGAGAGTACCTGGTTTTTAGCATTGAAAAGGCAAAGAAATTTAAAAGTCATTTTTTTCTTGAATATTTTGTTTTTACTTTTGTAGTTAATCCAGCTTTTAAAAATGTTATATTTGATTAAAATTAAATCTGTATTAGCAAGCATAGTGAAGAAAACAGACTCAGCTATTGTAAAAGAAAAAGGAACTTTAATGGAGAGGAAGGACTGGCTCTAATGGTGAGTGATGTATTTCTTGTTATGGAAAGCAATATTGGTACCTATTGGAACTCCCAGGGTCCCTGTAAATCTTTGATATGTTTTTATATTTAATGTATAATGCTCAACTTCTTAGAATAAAGTAGTGGATACTAAGAATCATTAAGGCCTACAGGGTTAGCCTGGGGGTAGCAGGCTCACTGGCTAACCCAAAGGTTGCAGGTTTGGGTATCATCCAGGACATGGGTGTTGTGTTTATCCAATAGGGTTTTTTCTATGATTTGAAGATGTGCTACATGACCATAGCCAATGAATCATGCTATAAACAATAATACTACAACTACTAAGAATCATTAAAACAAGTTGAAAGAAGAGTATAAATAAATAAATATAGCTTGGTGGAGATTGATTCAGATTTACTAAAGAGAGGCATATGCCATACAATTTCAGCCATGAGAACAGTAATAGAAAGGAGTTTAGAGAATAACAATGTTTTTACTCATTTCATTGATTCTTTGAAGTATTGAATGGAGAGGAGTGAGCAACTTTAATGAAAGTGTTAATGAATATGACTGTAGGCTGATGGCATAGGTGAGTCTTTAAATTAATACATAGTTCTCTAATAAAGGTAATTAAGGCCAAATCTCTAATTAAGACTAGGTAGACACCTCGTCCTATTTATAACTCATGTAAAGATTTTAATATTGGTGAGTGTTGAATAATACATTAATTTCCTATAATAAACTCCCAGAAAGAATAAATAAATTGAAAATATTAATATTTTAACAGATAAAATTATAACATTAACACAAAAGTTATATTACTGTGTTTATGAATTCCTAAAAGACGAGTTTATAACACAATACTATTTTGTGATCATGTATGTATTTTTAAATTGAAATGTCATATTAAATTAAATACAAATTAAATTATCTATGTATTAATATTTGTGTATATATCAAGTAAATGGTGAAAGAGACATGGGGGACCTGGAGGCAGAAGTGAAAGTTGGTGGGGAAATAATTAAATAAGTTTGATTAGAGGATGATGAAGCTTTAGTTAGTTCACGAAGGTTTGCAGTCATTAATTAATGAATCTATTACAGAATTAATGTGAGACATAAAAAATGAAAGTAAATATGATCACTTATTTGGTCAATAGGTCTGATAGAATTTGGACATTGTAGCAAGGTTATTAGAATAAGAATTCCACTAGGGTGAGGAGCATGTGCTACCCACACAGCAGTGAATGTCTCTGAGATTACTCATATAGGTCTCAAATGTCTCATATATCTCATATGTCTCTGAGACGTCTCGGAGAGATCATGGTGAGACATTTC
>WURS02395480.1:0-17148 GCA_011762765.2 Rhinocypha anisoptera
TTTGCCATCTCTGTCACGCATCGCCAAAGAGTGCCCGCTCGTTTCAAAAATCCTCCCAATATTTTGGATGGACCGGGTGATAAATGCAGCGGTACTACGGAGAGCTGATGAGTTGCCATGTCTGTGGAAACAATGAGAAAGAGACGAGACACCTGGATAGGCCACACTATAAAACATGAGGGATTATTAGAAACCATTATAGATAGCTCAATTCATGGTGAAAATGCGAGAGGAAGACCCAGGAAGGAATATATTAAACAAATTATAGAAGATATGGGCTGCCATTCCAACTTGGAATTGAAGAGGCTGGCCCAAGATCGAGCTGAATGGAGACGAAAGACTGCTGCCAACCAATCTACGTATTGTTGACCAAAGAAGAAGAATAATTCATTTTATTTGGCGGTATAAGGATTTTCTGAACGATGAACGGCACTTGTTGGGTCTTGTTTCACCGTAAAAATTCTTGCATTGCAAATCATAGTTATGATAACGATATATATTGTATCATGTACTCTTTTTATGTTGTTTGTTTACGTCTACATTAAGTGTTCATTGTTACTGCGACACTGTAAACTGTCAGAAATGCTGTATGTGTGCATTTACTTAAATAAATAAATATATGTTTAAGATAAATGTATACCGTCTGTAAAATTCCGTAAACGGGCTCAGCGTCATGGTATGTTATTCAAAACATAATCACGACTTCAGAAGTAATCTGTTGGTTTGTAAATTCGTTGGTATTGGTTTTTCGACTGAAAATCACAAATGGGAGAGGGAGCGGTGGTAGCCTAGTAGGTAGCATGCTGGACTACGGAACTGAAGGTTCCGGAGGGTTCGAGCCCCGGTGACGGAGAAAATTTTCTCGTCTGGGAAAAGCACCAACAACTTCAATACACGCAACCTCTGGTGGTAGGCAGCAGTTTCACCAGTAGGCACTGATGGCGCAGATCAAGAGGATCGGTCCGAATCAACTGCCATAGCTGCGGGCGAGAGTGAAGTTCACGGAATCGGTGGATGTGGAAGGCGAAGGGAAACGAACAAATTAAATATTTCCCTAGAAAATGCAGCCCTGCATTCACATATCGTGATGACATTGAGGGCTGCAGTCAACCAATTTTCGGGTTGTAGTACTGCTGATGATCACAAAATGGCGATTTCCCGACCGTGGTTCTATGGGTTTGAGGGAGGGGTCAAACGTGTTTCCACTAAGAGACGCAAATGAGACGCGAGGCCGTATGCCGGGAAAATGTACCGTAGATCATGCGTTTTTTTATGCTGACTCTCGATACATCGTCATCAATACCGGAAGAAAATATTTAATCCTAATGTTATCTCCAGCCCATCTTGCCCATCGTCAATTCTCTTACGCTCCCACGTCATCCCCATTTTACTTTACTGTTTTTTGCCATTTTCATTGTCCCTTGGTATTCCAAGTAGGAATCATTGTCCTACTTCACGAAATGTTTCCTATGACCAAGTACTAAAGTTAAATATTCCTTCCCGTTGGAAAAGGACTTCAGTCAACCAAGTAGTTGCGCAACCCTCACTACTTAGTATACGCCCAGTAATTTTCATTTCACTTTTCCGCATATGGATTACATGAGGTCTTCATTTTGTAAAGTCTATTATCTGCCCCGTGGGAGAATCGGGATGATATCGTATTACGATCTTTCGCTCGTCCTCTCCTTTTTGCCAATTCAGGGCGCGAACCAACCGCTTTCGTCAACTATGTAACTTATAAAACACTGTCGAACACGTTTCTGCCGAGAACCAATGTTACGCGTCTGTATTCTGTCATGCCGTGTGCCCAAGGATGGTCGACCGATCGCTCTTTCATTTCAGAACCCCAAGGGAGTGCCCAAGTTGTCCATCGCGTTCGTCGGGCAATGCGAGAGCGAAATGCCGCAAAAATGTATCGATTCGTAATCCCGACAGTGGTTACAATGGGGGACGTCATTTCTCGGTCGTAATTTCGATAGTTTTTTTTTCCCATCCGCGCAATTCGGGCCTCTGGCTGCCCATCCCGCCGTCTATGTGCCATGTCTTGTCTCTCCAGTCCCTGACTTCATTTGCGAACGGAATTATGGACTCGTGCTCATCCGTGGCCTGGGGGGCGTCCTCGTTCCCGGTCTCATTTCCGATTTCCTTTACGCCGAAACCCTGCCCAACCCCTTCACCTTCTCTCCGCGCTCGTTTTTACGGTGGACTTACTTCCGTCATTCCTTCGATGCACTCTGCCCTTTGGTGCACTATGTGCAGCCCACGTGATCAAGAACCGAAACTGAAATCACTGTTTTAACCGACAGTGTCGCAAACAGATTATCATCGGGTCATTTGCTGAAGTCTTAGTGTTCTACTCTTAATCAGAGCTCAGTTAACAACTTTAAAAGAAATATTAATTATCACATTAATACTGTTTTGTATAATATTAATATAAATAATATAGCCCTCATCCGTCAGGAACGATAGGCAGGAAGAAATGGTCGTCGCAAGACTGAGAATAGGTCAGTATGTTTGACCCATTCAATCCTCTTCTCTGAAGAGAAGATACCACCTAGCTGCGACGACTACAACGTCCCTCTTACTGTTAGACACCTCCTGTCAGACTGTAATGAATCCCTACACAAAAAAATCAGCCTCAGGGGAGATCTAAGACAAGTTCTTGGAAACGGCCCTGATTGTCTGAACCGAGTAATTGTATTCCTTAAAAGCGCCAGATTATATAATTTATTATAAGCAAAAATATATTTTTTTAAGTTATTGTATACTGAACTACGCCTCCGAGAATTTTAAAACATTTTTATTTTTGTTCCATACTAATTAATGAGATCCGCAAATGCTAAATGCCGGTAATCATAATTATAATTAATAGATTGTGAGAGGTGTAAAATGACCTGAGCTGTCGGCGCACCCATAAAACCCAATTCTACCTACCTAATATGTATTGTTTTTCTATATCTCGTACGTCAATGACAGTTGACATCACACGCTCTAGGCACGCACGGATGTTTTTTTTTATAAATGCAATCAGAGTGGGCTAATGGTTTAATTCGGTTATTGTTATACAGATAACAATAACAACCATTAGTAAAGATGTTAGTTTAAAATTTGATCTTGTCTTATAGGATTTAAATTTTATTTATTTTTGATGTGTATTTTTTATTTAAAAAAATATTTTGCTTTGTTGAAAACCCACGACGCCGAAATTCGTGAATCTTACAAAATACGTTAGTCATTTACGTTAGTCATTTACGTTAGTAAAACATCGAATATACAGAATTGTTTGCTTTTTCATAATGTAGTGGAAGACAGGCTAAGGTTGACGCCCATGGTACGGGTAAGAGGAATAACAGATTGGTATAAAAATCTAAGGAGAGAATAGTTGGCTGAAAGAGACTCGGAGAGGGGGTTGTTATGTTTTAATTCGTAAAGAAAAGGCTTTTTTTTTAAATTCGACGGTAATACGTAGGCTCAACTTTGTGGAATTTCACGACGAAGAGAAACAACAAAACTTTATAATTCCAGGATATATTTATTGAAAAGACCGGTTTCCTCGAACGGTCGACACCTTTAAGGACCTGAAGATGTCGACTTTCGACGTAACCGGTCGGTTCATTAAATGAATTCTGGGCTTACAAGGTTTTGTCGTTTCTCCTTGAAAAGAGGAAATAAAAAAGAATAGAAGTCATTTATTAGCATGAGATTTGAGATTAAGGGGGGCAAGAGAGAAATATTGAAATAGATTGACAAGTGCTTCCCTTACGATACGCTTGAGAAGCCCGAGACGCATTATGGTTTTCATAAATTGGGCCAAACTATTTGTACGAGGTTTTACTACGTGCAAATAGTAGAATGTCTTATTACGGATGAAGTTCAGAATCTTTCAAAGTTAAACTTGGGACCTGACAATCCATTTGATTGTTCTTCTTTATGACGATTTTTCTTCTTTCATTTTTTCACATTTATTTTTTAATCAAGGTTGTAATAGAGGGCAGAATGTTGGGAAAGCGGGGTAGGGGTAGGAAGAGAATAGGGATTTTGGACAGAATGAAAGGGGGTAGGAAGTATGCAGATTTGAAAGGGAATAAAGTTAGATGTTACGCGACCAACCTAGGCTGATGCTCATCACAAACATACCCTAACCGGTAGTTTCCCTTTATCATATGTATATATATATATACATATATATATATAACTATACGTGTAGAAGCACACGAGAATCATAGAACACACATAAAAGGACACAAAAGTATCCCAATTTTTTAAAGTGTTATTTCATGTCTGTTCCATGTTTTTCGTTTACTTCTACAAGTATAGTTATATCCAAAAAAATTTTCTAGAAGAAAAAAAATGCCGACTCCAAATAATATTAATAATATCGGAATATCAGTAAAATTTTTAGGGCATAGATTCGGAGTAAATTTTCATACCAAATTGATAGCCCGAGTGAGCAATGATGAAGCACTCCGAAAATCCAGTAGAAAAGATAAGTTTATGGATTCCAAGAACACAGATAACTAACGGGACACTTATTGATGCATGACGGCTAATTTTTAACTGTACTGGAAGGATCTGTGGGAAGGGACCCGAATTACGTAGGCCAAGGATATCATTATGACAGACATATAATGGAGACTGCAGGAGTTAGGACATACGAAGTTACGAAAAGGTCGGAAGGAGATAGAAAAGCTTGGAGGACTGTTAAAATCTTCAACTTGACAACTTATAGGAATTATTTAAGAAATGTATGCTTCATATTACGAGAATTACATGTATTAGAAGAAACCGAGCTTTATTCGAAGTAGAGAATCCTGGGTTAGATGGAATGTAAAACAGATGGACTTTGAATGAAAGAAAGAATGAGAGCAAAGGAGAAATAAATTTCGCCATATGTCCACTCAAAATAATGAAATGTAGAATGATCCACAGTAAATTGTTTTACTCAGCTATAGAAAAACTCTTGAAGGGATATAAAATTACTTATGTTCTGATGTATACAGTAATGATAAAAGGGTATTCTTCTGTTTATTGAAGTGACTAGATATCCGCATTCGGCAATGAAATAGCTAGGACGGAAATTTCACCCATTATATTCTACCTAAGTGATGCAGTGACTAATTGTTGACAAGAGCTTCCACAGTCTTTATCAGTGGAGAACTAAAAGCACATTTCATTTTTTACGACAATGCCACTGCATGTGCAGGATTAGTACTATCTGCAGACGGAGCTTGTCGACCCGATAAGTGGTGAAGAAAGTGCAGTCTTAATATGCAAAGAAAAAATATATTTAGAACAGGATAAAGAAGCGTATATAAGGACATTTTATGAGGGGGTTCCAATATCTAGAAAAAAAATTCCTTCTTCGATATACTATGCTGGATTTCATTTTAAGGATACGTGAATAATAGAAATAGTAGATAATGGGATGCATTGAAAATATGACTCTATAAAAGAAATAACGCCAAAAGAATGCATTGAATGGATAGATAAAAACATGAGAATTGGAAAATAAAAGATTAAGTGAACTTCGTATGAAAAATGATCGATTCTTATTGGAAACATTTTGCGACATACTTTAATCAATTTTAGACGAGGAGATGAACGGGAAGAGACATCCCCACCCGAGGGTCTCAGGTGAGGCAGGGAGGCAGAACGGCTAATGTCAACAACAAAACTACAGTCAAAGCAAAAAATATTGAGGCTCAGCGGAATAGTTATTTAGTAGACAGATCTTCCCCGGACCAATCCTGAGATTGATGAGCATTGACCAAGACACTGTTCAACCGGTGGTTGCAGTTCCTCGAATGATAAGATTTCGGAGAGATTTCCACAGACCATTGATGGACTCCTTAACATGAAAACATGAAAATGTCGAACATTCATCCAACCAATTTGATATGACATGATAAACATCCAAAAAGTTATGAAGCTCTTTCCATTTAAACTGCCTCATCCCACCCCGTCGCAATTAAAAGGAGGTTCGATTGATTGTGTGTGTGTGTGCGTGTGTGTACGTATGACATTCGAGCTCAGAAAACGGCATGCTCCCACACCCCCAAGCGCGATTTCAATTTATTTCAAGTTAACGTATTATTTAATTTATTATTACTTCGTATACTTATTGCCCTTTAATCTGAACTCTGACACATTTTTGATGCGATAACAACAACATACGAAAAATTGATTGGCGGTTTTAAGGGAAGAATTCGTGTTGCAAATAGCCGTGTAATTATACTAATAAAATCTCCTTAAAGGACATTTATTATATTATTTCTGTACTATTCTTACATTACAAATAAGCTCTTGAGAAATACTCGGAAATAGTTTAACACTGAATAATTAAAATACGGAATAGAAGCTGGCAAGAAGGTATTTTCAAAACTTGCCTTAAAACTAATAATAAGGGAAGAAACAATATTATATCAAGTCGAATCCCATTAAAATACTTAAATGTGCTACGGAATATGAAATATCAATTTCCAAATATGTAATTATAATGTACTCTATATATATATATATGTGTGTGTGTGTATGTATATATATATATATACTTTCCTTGACAGTTTCTGATTAATTTTATACCAAACAGAATGTATACACTTTTATTTATAACCTACATTCGATCACAACTCATAAACAACCGAGGGAAATGACGAGGGTGTGTCAGAAAAGAATTTCACAAAACTCGAATGATGGAATGTATTCGTCAAACTCACCCAGGGGTCATGAAACTTCATAAAAAACACTGGAATGGGTCACCCTATTCCAGAACACTAAGAATGTGTGACCATTAGAATTTTTCTTTGAAAGGTCATTCCATAAAATTTGGAGAGGGTACAAAGGAGGCGGTCATACATACATGCATATTCTCGGCAGTCGCCAGGAGCCAAACACATACATATATATACATATTTATATACATATGTGTATTCCCTTCCCCACAGCCAAGAGGTGAATCCTCATATTTTCCTCTTGGAGAGTAAATATGTATGAGACTTAATTTGGTGATCTCATAAGGGTTGGGCTACAAGTCTATAAAGGACACTGGAAATATTTAAGTGTTGTCATTTCCATTTTTTTTATGGAGAGTCTGCAACAAAAAGGATTGTGTGGATGGTGTTTCTGTGGTAATTTGTAGGTTTCACTGAAATGCATCACTAGCCCACCAGATAGCGCCAGTGCCCATAGTGGTTACTGAAGAATCACTGGGACTATTACTCCTTCAAAGTTTAATATGGAAATATTTTCCAAAAATCACTGTCATTCTATAAATGTAATGCATGATGCCTTAAAAAATTCATCCCTAAAGCTTAATGTCTTAATTTGCAATCACTTATTGGTTACTATGTAATGTTTGTATTATTTTTAAATACAAAATTTAAGGATCTTATTTAAATTGTGTATTATATTCTGAAATTTGAAAACATTTCTTCAAGCTCTTTGTTAGTTAAATTCCATCATTATCTCTGAACAAGTTATTCACTAAAGTTATATCTCTGATGCAAGGAATTAATCTATCTACTTTGCTTGTTCTGTGAGTGCCTTTTTGTATTACACCTCACAATTAATGGCAGTGCTAATTGATGCATTTTTAATGTTCCATGTATGTATTATAGCATGCATCGTGAGGAAAGTTGTTTTACTTAGAAAATGCCACTCCAAGAATTGGAGTCTGCCATTATGGTTTTATCAGGAAACCAATAAAAACTTGTGGTAACTTGACTTATATGTTTCCATTAATAATTTTGAAAATGATATATCAACGTGACAGTTGAAAATGTTTCTCACCATATGAAAACTTCCTCTCCCAATGAAACAGGCAACACAACGACAAAAAGATGGTGTATCAGAGACCCGTCTTGGGACCTGGAGCGGTTGGGTTGGCGATTCTGGTGGCAAAGCTGGAAAATACTCACGGATGTTGTATGACAAGGGACGGGGCTGCTGGAATGTTCCACAGAGATCGACTGCGGTATGGTAATTATTATATACATATGATAGATAAGTGAAATAAGTTTACACCTCAACCGTTCAATTCTGTGTCTTGTTCGTCTCTTATATTCCTTCCTCTTCAGGTATAATACTGCATTGATAACTACGTCTTCTACTTCTAAGCATTACCCCGCAAGCCGCCGCAAGGGCGTGTGGCAGGGGGTGAGCCACCACCAAGACTAATCCTGCCTCATGCGGATCCCACTCACTTGAAGCGTACTCAAGATGAGGCCTAACAAGCGTAAAAATAACACCGCTCTTTTACATCCTCGTTATATTTTCCGAGTATTCTTTCTATGAATCCTAATTTTTTATTAGCTCTTCCGCAAATTACCTAAATAGGCTTTCCCCACGAAAGGTCTCTAGGTTTCTACGAAAGGTCTCGTCACTAAAGGTTATCGTAACGCCTAAATATTTTACTGCATCTACGTTTGATATAACCGAATATTTTATATGATAATTGCTTTCGGGTGAACTACTCTTCCTCCAAAAATTCATCGCCACACATTTTTTCAAATTTAGTTCCAATTGCCAAGTCTCACACCAATTATTAATCGCATTCAGGCCGTTAGACAAAGCTTCCCTATCTTCCTCGCTGGAAATATCCCGGTATACTACTGTGTCGTTAATAATGTCATTTATATGCAAAAGAAAGAATAGAGGACCGATAACGCTTCCCTGGGGGACACCAGATGAGACACCTACTGTATCCGATGACACGCCATCTACTACGACCCTTTGCTCACGGTTGTTAGGAAATGGTTAATCTAGCTTATGACGTTCCTATCAATCCCGTAGGATTCCAGCTTTAGGAGTAACTTCCTATGAGGAACCTTGTCGAAAGCTTTCTTGAAATCTAGAAATATGGCGTAGACTTGAACGCTGTTTTCCCCGGAGACCAAAATGTCCTTAGTGAAAAGTGCAAGCTGCGTTTCGCATGATCTGCCTTTGCGGAATCCAAGCAGCTATATTTGTGAAAGATTGCTATAATCAACGTAGCAGTGTAACGGTGTTATTGGAGGAGTAAGTTTGGGAACCACTCATTGATCGTAGGTTAGAATATAGGTTAAACTCATTATGTAAATTTTAGGCAGATTACTTCAATGAAGAGGTTATATACATATTGCAGACCACGTCATACGACGGTAGATCAGATCACGGACGATAAATCAAGGAGATAGATTAACACAGACAAAAAAAACGAGTAGAACTAATAGATATTAAATGTCATTTTGCCTTTTGCATGCATGTTAATAATGTGTAGTTTGACATTGTTCCTGCGTGATGTGAATAATGTTTTACATGCAAATAGTTTCCTTCTGTGTGAATGACTTCTAGCACTAGCACGTGGGAGTTCATGTATGGTGGTGGCTCACCCCCTGCCATACGCCATTGAGGCGGTTAGCAGGTTAATGCCTAGAAGTAGATGTAAGCATTGACTTGATCTTCCTTCGTAATTGCGTTCGTTACACTCGTAGCGACCTTCCGGAGATCTTCAAAATCGAGGGGTCAAGGGGGGGACGCGGCCCTTCGAGTGGGTTTTCATTTTATCGCGAATAAAAATTAATCAGCCAGCTACGAATCTGGCGAACGTGGTGGTTGGTGGCGCAGTGACAATTTGGTCAAAAGCTCTCGAGACGACTGCCGCATCGTGGGAAGAGGCGAAGTCGCGCAAACAAAGAAACCAGTCTTAAGTTACACAACTGCCTGAACTACCACCTCGAGTAAAGGTCCGCAGTCAGAACTTACCGGCGAGTAAAAAGTAGTATTTAAAGAGTCATAGGATAAGCCACAGTACCATGGGCACGCATATTTACTAATGAAAGTTTATTATATTTCAGGACAAATTTAAAGTGAATCTTGTAAATTCGATAGTCTACAATCCTAAAGTTGTCTCGCGTAGCAATCTCTTGAGGTAATAATTATTTAGACCAGATAAAATTTTTGGGGGTCACATGCTACTTGCTGCACTACTGTAATGCAAGTTGCCTTTTGAATCTTTTTGGAAAAACTTAAGGGGAGAACGCTACATTTCATGAATAACTGATTTATTTCTGCGTTATAAAAGAGTGAAATACAATCCCGTGACGAGAAGTATCCTGAACTTACATTTCGCTGAGATTCACCCGATGATTGATAGAAGAAATGGTGTCAGTCGTAACTTTATGGAAGTGCTTCATGACTCCAAGAAGCAATGACACATGATGATGACCCTACGCGTCGAAACATGGGTCGACATTAAATTATTTTATGTGGAATTACAAAGTGTTTTGTTTCTTGGAGGCGATGATTGATGTCTGATTGATACTCATTTACACAAATAGACGGGTACTTGTGTTATCGGTGCATTAAGCGTTTCCAAACACGCTTTCATACATTATAAAAAATTTAAACGTTTATAGGTCCCCTATTGGGTTAGGTTACCCTATGCTGACCACATACTGCCTCTGAATGCCCCCCGACCGAAATTGAAACGATTATTTTATTTCCGCGAGCTCCTGGGAAGCTATAGAAGACACAAAGAAAGAAGCTGGTAACCCTAATACCAGTTAAAAATATATATTAAGCGAGCGGTATGCCTTTCTGCTAGTGCAGCGGAGGATTACCTCCCTCGCGCTTTAAGGCTGAAGACAGTTGTATTTTGACTATAGAGGATTTAAACATGTACTCACTTCAACTCCTTCCTCTCCGAAAGCCACTGGTCCGTTTAGGCACTGAGAGATAGAGACGAATATTCCTCCTTCATTTCCGTTGAATCTCGACCGTGAGGGCAGCACCTTTTTCCGGGCAAAGCTCACCTTCGATCTGGAAATGAATGAAAAAGTTGAAAAAAATAGTGATTCGAAATCAAATAGTCACCGATTCGTGCGTGTCTCGTAGGTCACGCTGAAAAAAATGATGGATTATAAATCCCAGGGTTATGCAGTGACAGTTTAGAGAAGAAAATAATGAAAGATCGCTCAACTCATTTAAATACTCTCCATAGGTTCGCTCAATTGCCCCGTTCTGAGCACCATGTTTTAACAATGCCGGATACGCCTGCTATCGTGATGTTCATGTCTCTCTCCTTGAGCCAACAGTGAAGGGGGTGCTTCCTGCCTTAAACTGCATATAATGGTTAACGCATATAATCGGTCCTTATAAACACATGTTTCTTCCCGTGCGCAATTAAATTTGCAAACCTTCGAATTTATCTTATCTCTCATTCGAAAGAGATGACGATCTCCCTCCAAGGTAAATCCTCAAGAATATGTGATACATTGGAGAGTAAGGTAAAGGTTTCCTTCATGGCCTTACTATCCTCGATCGTAGTGGATTGCAGTTTGCGCGAATATTTTTATTCCCTCTATCCTACCAAAGGAATATAGAGACAGAATATGTCGTGAACGAGGGAAGGAAGAAATTTTTCTTCAAATGCAGCTCAACAGAAATATGAGGAACGCAATAATGAGGCTTCACGAAAGTGCCATGGCCACAAATAGTCTAAAGTAGATTGTTTACTGCAATCACACTGAGAAAAATAAATCCAAAATGGGGAGATAAACAAAATGACAATTTTAAAAATATATAATAAAATATTTATATATAATTAATATTTTTGTCTCAAAATATTTCATTTGCTCACATGTTACCTTAAGCTAAAAGGAAACAGTAGTCTTAGAATCCTTATCGAGCAGAAAAATTTTAATATTTATTTATAACTAATATATTTATAACTAATAATAATATATTTATTTAAATACAACACTTAATTTATTTAATTTTAATATAATAAATATATTTTATAATCATTATAGAATTCCCTTTGGCGTTTTTTGTGTTGGGAGTGGTAACAGTAGTATTTCTGTTTATATGGTGCTTCGACGGCTATGGTCATTTCGCACCACTTCAAGTCAGAAAAATTCATCTGAACAAACACAACATCCATGCCCTGGGAGGGATTCGAACCCGCGACCTATAGATTAACCGGCGAGCACGCTACCCACCAGGCTAACCCTGTCGGCTTGTGAATGAGATCAAGGATTGAATTAATTAGGGTTTTCATTAACATTTAATATTTCGTAAGTGTTTCCCGTGGTTTCAAATCTCCCGCGAACATTTGGAAATCCCATTCGCATTTTTTTAAATCAATTATCATTCCTTGGAATCACGATTGTCGTTCACAACCTAACATTTGGCGCTCTCTAAACTGAGACGTAATCGGGGAAATGTGCATCGCACGTGCGGAAAGAGGGTCGCTCGACAGATAACCCTGTTGTAAGGATTCTGTGGGGGTGTTATCTTAGCGTTAGATTAGGTGTGTTTACGTACATAATCGGCTTCAGCGGGAAATGAAAGAGGGAACCGACGTATCTGCGAAATAAAGGGTATATTAGGAAAAGTTCGACGTCATCAATTGTTATTATTCCAAACACTGACATTTCCTATATGCCACAGAAATATGACTATGGCACTTGCTATGAGCAAACTCAAGGAAAGATAAAAAAATGTCGTTCTCTCTAAGGTGTTTTACAAAAACCCCTCTGGCAACTACGAAAATCCACTTGAACACAGTTCTTGAAAAAAATGGTTCAGAGTTGAAAAACAAATTTCTTCACTGATACTCTGACAATATGTTCTAATTGTAGCTGAGCAATTGTTTTTATTCCTATTTAGAAAATGTTATGTACTTCGCTCGCTCATTCTCAAAAGACATCACCGAAATAGCCCATCGATTCCGATAACACGAAAACATACCATATCGAAGGTGGGAAGAGTTCCTTACAGAGATATGTCACATGCTGAACTTACTCCTGTAATTTGACTGCAATAACAGTCGAATATTATCGCGAGGATATCGAGTATAATCACTCATCGTAGTGGTAATTGTGTTCAAATGACAACAATGTGAGTAAGGCGGCAGAGGTCATGGTCGACATGGACCACTGGAAAAACAGACCAGAAGATAATAAAAGCCCCCAAAGCATGGTGCTGGAGGAGAATGTTAAAGAACAAGTGTACGGATAGAGTTTGTAAAGAGGAAGTGTCCAGCAGAGCGGAATATGATAAGAAAAAGAAGAAAAGGTGGATAGGACACACCCTGAGGCATAATAGTTCGTGAAAAATATAATAGAAGGAAAGACGCCGCGAGGATGGTCGAGTCACAAATATATAGGTCAAATTATATGAGACATTAGAAAT
This sequence comes from Rhinocypha anisoptera, assembly GCA_011762765.2. Taxonomy (NCBI): domain Eukaryota; kingdom Metazoa; phylum Arthropoda; class Insecta; order Odonata; family Chlorocyphidae; genus Rhinocypha; species Rhinocypha anisoptera. The sequence continues at coordinate 13,174 of WURS02395480.1, forward strand.
GACTACCAAAGGGTAAGAGAGTTAGAAATAGGAAAGGATGGAGTGCTTCAATCAACCCATCTTCGGAATGCAGTACTAACGAGGAATGTAGTGACACTGCATAGCTTCACGTTATCTTAAATCCATCTTTAACTCATCTAAAGACTAGCTATCATTTTATCTGAAATATCTATTCTCTCTCTCCATAGGAGTCTTCCATGCCTAACGAGGACTTTTCAGTTTCCTTATTATTATTGGTTGACTTTTTTCGGCTGTGCTTAGGACTACTTCTTTATCTATTCGCAGAAATGAGTGATCCGTGATCAAGTAAAGGAGGTACAGCCAGTCGGGAAGGTGCTAAAACTCCTTCATTGTTCATCGTTATGCGCTTGCACTCAGCATGATCCGCTAAAGTATGTTTTTGGTATAAAAGTTAAGTTTCTCGTCCGTAAAGATTGCATTTTCCCGCCACGTGCCTTCTTACATTTCTACCGCACGCGATTGAAAGGAGAATGCCATTTCCCATTCTACACCAATCGGTAAGGATCTTTGTAACGCTCTTTCCGAGGTCGTGGTGGTGGGCAGCATATCTGGATATACAAAGTCGCCGCGACCTCCGAGTCAGGCCACACTTTAACGTAAACAAGTCTCAGGAGGTCCCTGACGTCACGATGCAAGCTCCACTTCGGGAAGGAGGCGCCACGAACGGGCAACCTTGGGGTTTGACTCTTGGGGCTGGCCACCAGACAGACAGGTTCGGCTCCTCAATTCTTATTTTTTTTTCAATTCGATATTTGTTTTTACCTCCTTTCGCAACGGCCTTGGCTTCGCATAGGTCATTTTTGTTATCACTTAGGTACTGTTTCGAGATACGTAGTCCCCTAGACCTTGAGGCCTTGATTGTAATTTTTGTTGCATGCTATCGTATAATGCTCGTAGCCGCTTTCACCGATTTCTTCAGTAATATCAATCGCTTTAAGACATATTTTAGCATTAGTCCAGTCGGAATAGGTCGAAGACCGCCAGATTTCGGGAAAAAATTGGATAACGATGATATTTGGTACAAAGGTAAAATAGATGATTTAAAAACTCTTGTATCAAAAGGGATTGCGTCGATTTAATCGATGATTAAATGATAAGCAATAAGAATTTCGACGAAAAATGGCTCCATTAGAAAAATAACGTAAAAGTAATTCCAACAGCGCGTTTATGGATTCACCTCCATCACAAGATCATCCACTGTTAACTTCCAGGAACCTTTATGTTTGACTAATCGATTGCCTATATCAGTAATCTCTTCCCTATATCTTTTTTGTGCTTAATTCAAAGAGTCATGGGGAATTTCCGCTTATTATTCATGTCGGTTACCGTTAGCGACGTGATTTGGGATTACGACGCGGTTCTCCTCTTTCTCGTTCTAAAACTGCGGGGCTTTTCGACATGAAGGGCTTGTTGATATCTCGATACGACTTGCGGAGCAATTTGCAATGGCGAGCGCGAGGAAAAAATGACCAAACGAACGTTAAGTTAGAGTAGCAATGTTCCAGAATTTTCTCATTCCTACAACTTCCTCATTCCTCCCTCGAACACAAATGTATTCCGACACGTCATACTCTACGGCCGTCCCAACAACTTTCTGTCTCCTCCTTCCGACTCTTACACCTTCTTAGAATTCCTCCCGCAGACTCACCAAGTTTGTTTTACACTACAACTACATTTACCCAAGACCAACCTGCTTTAAAAACTAACTTGATATAACAGCCTAAATAGCCCATGAATTATGACATTGATAGTTATCCGGGACGATAATATGTAGCTATACTTGATTGATTTCTAATCTCCTATTTGCAAGTAGCATTCTCGTTCGAATCCACAGAGAAACAGCGAGTCACAGCCTATGATCTATATCTAAAAATATACCATGGGAGCAGCCGCAAGGTAGTTTGGCATGGGGTGAGACAACACCAGACATGCATTCACGCATGAAAATTTATTTACCATACAAGAAACTATTTCGTCGAAAAACATTCAGTAACTCATTAATGTTCTATTCATGCGGAAACAATTTTATCTATTGTAAGTGAATTGTAACCCGCATACGATATGCCTATCTGTCCCAATTATCCACTTTGAGATATATTCTATAACTCTTTTCTTCTCCCTCGATCCTAAGAGAGAGGTGTGCTTCGACCACCGAAAATTCGGATGCAATTGTGTATTTTATTCTTTAGCACATCTTTTGTGAAAATGTAATAGTTACTAAAATACCATCCCTCTATCATGGAATTCCACCAAGTGACGGCCTCCACAGTGAACCTTGGTTTATACATAGTTTAAATATCAATTACAGATTCAGGCTTGACAAGTCTTGTACCTGATGATGACTCAGTGAGTCGAAACGCGCGTATGATTAAAATCTTTATTTTGCAGAAAGGTTATACATCATCTTTCATTAGTTTAAATATGATATCCGTTCTTCTGACGTAATGAATCCATATACTGCCTCTTGAGTATACTTTATTTCTCGTATTCGTCTAGTCTAGTGTAGTCGAGGGGCTTCAATTGACAAATTCCAGAAATTTTTCTCTCTGTCAATTACTTTAAATAATCGATACACAACGAATTAAATAATCCTTTCACATTAGTGATTGCAAAACATGCAGTATATCGCCAGATTTCTTTTAATGCAGGTTATTAATGTCTCTGGCTAAAATTTTGTAACATTTTGTCGATACATTTGAAGATTTAATTTTCAGTCGTCGTATATAAGTAGTCTCCACGATGTCTCATTGTGTGGGAGTGGCCTAGTAAATGTGACATAATTCTCTATGCTCTTCTCCGACGACTCGTCGCCGTATTAAGGCTTCCTCTCCCAAGTAATTATTTCGGCCTCCTGTTCAGGTTACAGGGCTTTTGGATATTTCCTCGCTGGTTTTCCAACCAACTTTAACCCTCCGTAAACTCTTCACGGGACCTTTTTGTAAAATCTGCTCCGCATGTTTGCGGCGAATAATTTCATTTGGTGATATAAACCTCGATTTTCATCTACCGCAGCGTTACGGGCTAGTAAAGGTCCAATGGTGGTCGTCAAGTCGACCATTGACAGATGGAAAGCGGAAACCAGCGACGGACCCCGTAGTGAGTAGCCGGGAAACGGAGCATTTTTGTCTAAAACCCCAAGCCTCGACTCGAAGAGAGGATCCTGCACGCCCCGTTTGTTGGAGGTCCCTAAGCGCGAGGTGAGATCCCCAACCTCAAACAATTTAATCGTTCGATTCTCGACCTCGTGCGGTGATCCACTCGAACAAGTGAAGTCCCTGGAGGGGATCTGTATATTTCCCACAGGGTAGAGCTTTTCTCAAGTTTCGAAACTTCCGCTCTTCAGTTCCTGATATCCTTTGGAAAACTAATCATAGGTCTTAATCTAGCCTTTTGTCTGTCCGAGCGAGTGAGTGTCGGGCGAGGGGCTAGGAACAGAGGGAGGGGGGGGGGGGGACTGTTTGGTTACCCCGCGACCAACCGTCCCGCTCCTCACAGGAGACTGGCGAGTCGCGAGTGGGAGGTTTCGAAGGAAGAGACGGAGGTAGAGAGGGAGGGAAAGAGAGAGGGTGTCGCATGAAAGAGGGAGGGATGAGTGGGGAGGGGGAGGGGCGGAGAGAGAGAGAGAGAAGCATGGAAGGGGGAGAGGGAGAGGAGGGGTGGCGTAGTGGCGAGTCGCGCAAAGGAGGGGCAAGGGGAGGGTTTGGGTTGTGTGTGTGTGAGAGAGTGAATGGAGGGGAGGGGGGTTTCTCTCTCTCTCTCAGACACGCACGCACACACACACAATTCTCTCGTTCCCCATCCCCATCATCTAACTGCCCCCTACGCACACCGCACCCCACGCCGGCCCTCCCTCCGTCTCCCCCACCCCACCCCCAGCCTCCCCCACCCCCCCCCCCCCCGCCACCCCCCACCACACCACCACCCCCACCCCCCCCCCGCCCCCCCCCCCCCCCC